>JANTPZ010050307.1:3439-18553 GCA_025593235.1 Vachellia pachyceras | reverse complement strand
GGGAGAGTGACAATATCCCAATTAACAGGGTGGAAACCCCTAGAATTAGTAGAATCCCAGATGAAACTGCGCTGAATCTTCTCAACCTCATTGCAAATTGATAAGGGGATTTTAGCCGCTTGCATAGGATAAAGAGGACAAGAACTCAGCACAGACTTTGCAAGAGTCACCCTACCTGCAACAGAGAGGCAATTGGCTTTCCAAGTCGACAGCTTAGATCTAACTCTATCAATAATGAAATGATATTTTTCTGTAGACCTTCGCTTTCTAGACAAAGGAAAACCAAGATATTTTCCAATATCAGTAGAACTGTTCATACCTGAGATACGTTGGATCTTCTTCTTTTTTTTAATACAACCCTTTCATTCGTCATGCCTTTTCTTGGTTGGGTCAAACAAACATTTTTCCGAGCCCATCCACATATTTATGGCCCAGCCTTTTTCAAAAGCCTTGTTTCAATCATATTTGAGACACTGTTTGACTTCTCTTCAGCAGGATTCAATCTTTGATCCGTCATAAACTAGTCCATTCCGCTATATTCAATCCTTATTAGTTCACATGCAATATACACTTGATAAAAAGTGGGTACAAATATGGTTGTGTAATTGGGCCGAAAAACTTTATGCTTTTGGGCTTTAACCGTACGGGATCTTGATACCAAGTATAAGATGCCCATCAACTTTAAAGGAGAAGAGCTCATTCAGGCCCATTTGTTTGGGCCAGTGAATCAAATGTGATTCCTCTAGAGCTGTAATACCAAAAAAAAAACAAGAAATTGACCTAAAAGGTACAACATTTAGACTTCAAACGAGAGGCTTGTGATCAAATAAATAAAGATATATATATATAGATAACTATTAAAACTCATAATGTGTATTCTGAATATAAAGAAACCATAAGAGGCCGTTCCATTTATATTGAATATATTCTGAAATGTGAAGCCCCGTATTTTAAATCTATTATTGCGAGATTGTGCACTTTTGTTTTGCGAATGAGAGAATAATTTTCCGATTATGTCCTGCAAATTCGAACCACGCGCATACTTAATTAAAGCATTTTCTGACTTGAACCAAGAGAATAAAGCTAATTAGGTCACCCTGCATTTTTATTTTGTACCCTGAAATTTCCAGACCGTTCTTTCTCCATTTAATTATTCAATTGTAGATGTTTTGAACATAATGATCCTATTTATATATAATGTAACGTTCTTACAAGTATAATGTGAATTGTACATATATTACCCCAAATAAAATAAGCATAATGTGTCTTTTACGGCCACCAACAAATAAATCACATGTATCGATCATCGATCTTATACGTGTAATATAAAAAACTTTAGTGAGACGTAAAAATCATCACTAAAAATACCTTTCATCAATGTAAATATGCAAATATATACTGTTCAGACCGCACACAAAAAATAACCAGATATTTTTCTACGCATCCCGACAAATGAGTTGTAATGTATGACCTGAAAATAATAATATTTTTTATGAACTTTATTATTTGTGGGTTACAGATATATCGATAATTACATATGATTAAAATATTTTTCATTAAATCCAGCCAAACCGAAAGAGAATATGTATTCATGCACATGAATTGAAATTATCTAATTAATCCTGAAAGTTTAAATGAATAAATTGTACTGATTTTTTGGAAAAATTTATATATATAGTTCAACAAGTTTTAATATAAGAAAATGCTTATGTATGCTATGGAAAACACAGGTATATAGATTTGTGTGTCACTTTTTATCACCATCATACGTAAAAGGTATATTGCTTTATGTCAAATCTACTACAATATTCTTGCTGTGCTAAATTAATTAATTAACCGGCCAATATTATATAATGCTTGGAGTTGGCCGGATTAATCTGGGAGACAAAATGGCGTGTGGTTGTCTTCAAATTAAACATGGTGTTGTTGCGGGTCAGGAGTTAGGCATTTTTGCCAAAAACAATCAGTCTGAACAGATGACAGCAATTTCTTCAGATGTGGTTTCTGTAAACAAAAAGAAAAAGAAAAAGCTGGCTTATGTATGATCTCCGTTCTAAATTATTGCCAGAATCCATACATGCATTAAGAAAATGGCATCCACGAAGATTAATTTTGTTCATCGCTCATAAAATAATTCCATGCAATATTATTAAGCAGAGTAGATGAGCGGAGGAAACTTCGCTACCCCATATCTCCGATTCAATTTCTTCATGAAAAAGAATTAAAATGATGATTATGGGAAGAGGATGACACAAAGGTACGTGGTTTATATTATTCCTTAGAGTGCGAATCGAATAGAAAATCAAAATGCAGCATCCCTCCCAAGAAAAAAAAGTCTAAGTCCATGCATATGTGTAGGAATACATTAAGCAGAGTTCATACGTGTCATTTAAGAGTAAAGAAAAATAATTAAAAAGGGAGACGGGAATAAGCGGCATCAATTAATAAATATGGTGACATAAATTTACATTACGTAAATACGTAATACAAGTAATCATATTCTTAATATAAAAGTCAATTAATTAATTTGGGTAGAGTAAAACATCCTTATGTAACATTAGGTTGATAAGAAATAGAATGGATAGAAATATTATGTTTTATATCAAAATTTAACATTCAAGTAACTCTTATATTAAAGATCGAGTAGAGTATATATTTTTTTTTAAAAAATAGTAATTGTAAATGTGATTCTTTTTACCTGCCTAAGAGGGAGTGAATGTACATACATACACACACAACAGATGAATGATGGTGGAGTGGGAAAAATTGGGTTTATTTAAGCGAGAATATGGGGATTGATGTGAGAGAATAGAATGGAGCTTTTTTAATTCCTTGTGGGAAAGGAAAAGAGGGAATTGGAAGAAGTGTTTGGTTGAAAAGGAACTTCAATAATGGGAAAAGCAATTAACTTTGGGCAACACATATTCATTCATATATAAATGTGTGTGTGTGTGTCTCCCAATTTACATGTTTGCTTCTTCTTCAATACTGCCTGCCTCCAACTTATATAAATGTATTCCTCTTCATTTTACCTCCCTTTTCTCTTTAACCCCCCTTTTAACCAACATGATATGTTGAAATCAAATTTAAGATAACTACCTTTAATTCAATGCAGCCACATCACCGCATATAAATCATTTATGCTTGATACCTTGCTTAGCTTGATATGTGCTCGAGCTTAATTATAAAATTAATTAATTAACTAAGATCTAGTTCTCCCAATTTCTCTCCAAAACTCACCATCGCAGCATCATCATAAACGAGAGATCTACAAACCATTATATATTTCTATAAAGAGAATGCTAAACAATAGTCCGTTTAAAAAGACGATGGAGAAGTGTTATTACATTTTACAATGTAAATATGTGAAGTAGATTATCTCAACTTTAATGGCATGTAGAGACACGTATGTGCGCGCGCTGCGACTGCGAGCGTTGACCTAGTAGTTTTTAATGATTCATGGACATGTGAACATGACCCCCAACATCATCATAATTCTGAAACTTCAATTCTCCTTCTATTCCTCCCCATATTTCGGGAAAAAACATATTCCATATGACTTCCTTGTACCCTTAAATACTATTATTCAGTTACCCTAACACTAATTAACTCAGATTTCATCACTACTCTCGTTTAAATTCATATCTCCTCATTATCCACTCACATGCAGCTTATATAATTATAATATTTTTAAATTGAGTTGAGCTTTTCAGCCACATTTGTAACAACAATAAGCTTGTATGCCTGCCCAGTCTTCATTTTATTATTTTTTGTTTGTTAAGCAGAGTTTCCTGTAAAATGAATATTATCTTTCTAATTATTCAATCCAAGGTAACATGGCCAACAATTTCTTATTATATTCATCGGCATGCTCAAACCTATTATATAATCACTATCATCATTCATGATTGAGTCCTCCCTATGCTCTAATTTATTGGCATAATTACTATGAGATTTAGCCAAACGAGAGGTTTAATAATAAAAAGTCCCGTTGACGAATAAGTGATGTAAACGTTGTCATTTACTACACAAAAGAATTTCGATTAAGACTCCTCAATTGTCACCACATTTGTGATAACTGAGACCTTATGTATAGTAATTCTCCGTAATTTAGTTCCCCTTTCACAACAATATAATATCCCTCTCTTTAATTTTATTATTAGTTTAAATATAATAACAAGACAAATTTTTTCATACATTACATAGAGTTTGAAAAGTAAGTTACCTCATTCATGACTTATAAATAACATACATTACGTATTTTATAAATAATACAGATGGTTAAACATTTTATTATATATACATATTAATATATTCATTGAGTTCGGGCCTAATAACTCCATTAAGTTCGAGACTAAAATTAGTCATACAAAAAAATAATAATATTATTAATTTTCGCGCGCACACAAATATCGCAGTTGGAAGAAAACAGAAATAGAGGGTCAGTCAGAATTGCTCCCCGTTTAGTTCCAAAACATCGATCAGAATCACATTAATTAATGCTGCAAATCTCTCGGGGCCACAACAAGAAATTTCAAAAGCAAACAATATGCATTAAAAGTCAATGTCTCGACTAACCAAATCCTAAATAATGAGGTCGCCACAATAAAATGAAAAAAGTACTCTAATTTATCACCAAGTTCTTAGCCCTTCAGATAAGATCAACATTTTTTAAATATTGCGTTTATTTTCAATGTGTGACGCATAGAGCAACAAAATTGGACCATTCCATCATAAAATATTACCATTTTATTACTGGTATATATAGTTTAAAAAGGGTAAGAATCGTCTTATCGTTTGAACGAATATAATTTCACTTACATAATTGCATCTATTAAAAAATCGACAAAACTGACAGTAGGGCATCATAATATCCCCTTCATTTATATTAAGGTAGTTAAAACTCAACCAGCCATTGAATCGGCTAAATTACAGGCTCAAGAATTAGTGATCCAACCACAGTTGAAACAGGGTCAACTTGACTATGATTTAAAATATACAAAATATCCATACACACACACACACACACACAACAGACTGAAAAGAGTAATATGCAAATAAAAAACGTATTAATTCCCAAACAATAAAAAAGTACAAATACGACAGATCGTTTTTTAACTCAGAACATGCATGTTTCAAACTTAGCGCATTTCATTGACTCACCTAAAACTCTTAGTGTGTGTTTGGGAATTTTGGTGGGAGAAATGAGTTTAAAGATTTCGAGGTATTTTACGGATTTCAAAATGGTTTTTATAAATTTTGAGATAGTTTTATCTTGGTTTGTGTTACCATTGGAGAAACGATGTTCCCAAACAAGCACTTAATCGTAGCAAGCAGAAAATTGGTTTTCAAATATGGTTGCACAGGCAATTATATATGAGGTGAATGTCCAGTGGGGTTGGTGAGATCGGTGAAGCAAAAATAAATAAATGGAAAGGATAATTAAAACGAATGAATGTTCGTTCGCGTAGGATTTCACGGTGGAGAGTTATATTTTTCGCTAAAAGCCTTACATTCCAAACCTAATATTCAAAGAGAATTTTTTAAAATATTTAATTAGAATATACCAACCCATGTGTGTTGTAGCTAGGGGGATGTATTAATATATACGATGAGTACATAAAATACAATAATATAGGCCACAACTTTACTTGCAATACAATACAAACATAACAACCAAATAACTGGACGGCACAACAAGTAATTAGTGACATTCCATTTACGAGAGGCAGCACTCAAACTGCCTTATTGTGTGTTCCTTTCAGCAATCTCAACCACACACTTTTTTTAATTTTCTTGATATTTTCATTGTTTTTTTAAAAAAAATCCTTCAATTTCCAAACTAAATAAAGTAGATTTTCAATGTACAAAATTAGATACAGCGAATAAATTATGTACAAAGCACTTTTATAGCTAAAAATAAAAAAAATCAAATGATCAGCATGAATAAAAATGGAATGCACGGGGCTCAAATTAGAATGAAGCCCAATCAATATCAACGTGCCTGCTTGAAAACGTGGTAGAAAAGTACTTTTACGCAAGTTGAGGTAAATATGTGAAGGAGATTATCCTGTTTTAAGGAAAAACACTGTTAAACGTGCATTTGGATTTTCCAAACGTACACTTTGACAAACAAGCCAAATATATATTATTGTTCCATATATAATAAGAAAATGACTTCACACACAGGTAGTATTGAAAAAGGAGGATTTGAAGTGGAGATGTTTGTTCAAAAAAAAAAACTGTTTTCCATTTTGTTTGAGACACAACTTGGTTCTCTTTCACTGTGCAAACTAAACTATACAAAGATATTGATGAATCCCTTCCCCCACTGACCATTTGATCGATCATGTTTTTTGTTTTCACCACCCCAATCATTGCCTTTCGGATATGTCCCTCCCTCCACTTTCTCTCTTTAATCTGTTCCTCCCATGTGAATGCCGTAATTTTCGTTTTGGTGGATATTAATTGATTATTATATATGCTCATGACATGATCATTCTCGGGTCGAACTACAGTAACAACATAGAATATGATGAGAGGATTTAATTTGATGAGCATATTTTGAAAGCTTCTTAAAAAAGGACTGGCGGATTCATTTGTTATATATCCTAAACATATTTTTTGTTTGTCAATTGGTTTATATATATATGTGTGTGTATCTGAAATAATGACCTCGCTATTTTTAAATCAAAATTGGCTTCCACTTGAAATTAACCATGTTTTTAATGCAAGATTAAAAGACAAGTTAAAATATAATTACAAGGTCTTGGATGTCATCATTACTGCTCTCTTATAGTCAAATTAAAAAATATAAATATTAACCTTCATTGAAAAATATTACGTATCCAATTTCTCATCAATGAATTTAGACAAATATATTTAATTAACCACGATGTGGGCGTCAATGATACACTACTATGGTGGATCCCAGGGTAGGGGGGAAAGAAATAAAGAAATAATATACCATGATTTAGTCGATGACTGAAAATATATACAAGTCAAACATGACGAAGCTCTCAGGAGATTTCACCTTTGTGAAAAAGCGACAGAAAATGAAGTCTCCGTCTTTTGTGTGCCTTAATTAATTGAGCTAATTAATGCTTATATTATATTTTAAAACAAGCCTCCAAATTGGTCCTTTAATTTGGTGAAGTCATCCTTAGCAAATGTTATCATTTAATATTATAAAAGTTGCCTCCTTTATTATGTTATTATTCTGGGTGTGTCCACCGTCTTAGGTCATTATATTACCAATACCACTATACATAATAATATTCTTAATACTACATAACATCATCCATTCTCTATTTGTGCTCAATCCCCAAATATTCTCATTTAACCATTCTCTTTGGTAACATGTGCTTCTTCCAAAAACTGGCCTGAATCTTTCATCATCACAACAAAAATTAATATATGTGCGTGTCTTTTTTTCGAGCATATCGTTCACTACTGTAAAAAATCTAACTTGGAGAAGATAGTGCTCGTCCAAAAAGCATAACGCATGATGGTAGAAATAGATGCAAATTGGCAAATAGTAAAAAGGAAGGATGAGGAATAAAGTAAAGGTTGTAATTAAGCTAGGGTGGCCATGTATATAGTTGTGAGGAGACTAAAAGAAAGCACCATAAATAATTAGTGGTCATATACTAATAAACCACTGCAACAAATGACTTTTTATTCAGTGGTTTTTTGCGTATTCAATTTTCCCTTTTGGTATCCTCATTCTCAGGTATCTCCACTGTAAGACTCATAGACATGTGGGAAACACTTTTCCAAGCTAAGCCTCTTACATTGTATATGCAATAGATTAAAGATCTGACCCTAATCGAAAGAGGCGAGCCCACGTTTCACATTCTTGACGGTTCATTAGCAGTTGAGTGGAGTTCATGATAACTGATAAGGACCAATTTTTTTCCCTTCCCAAAAGAAAAGCTTGTGGACTTATTTTAAATTCCCTTAACCTGTATCGGGAGGAGGGTCTTCCAAATTATAATGGGGAACACGAGGGTTATTTTTTCAGATAAATATAGAGAAGAAAAGGAAGGTGATGGGAAAGAATGAGGAAAGCAACGAAAAAGCAAAGTTACAAAGGAAAGAAAAAAAAATGCATTGGTCCCTTGATAATGACTCTTTTTGAGGACAAGAATCATCCACAGCCTCAGGAAAAAGATGTTATGGCTAGTGGGGGTGAGGCTATATGCACAAAAAGAACAGAGAAAAAGGAAATATTCAAAGGCAATATATGTGCAAGCTAGAATATCTAAGCTTGTAATCACATTGTATTCAAGTTACGGTTTTTAGATGGGTACGTGTCTCTTTTGAAGCATCGGATGCAAAACTCAGATTCGGACGACACACACACACACCCTGATTTGGGATTCTGATCTGTTTTCTACAGAGAGAAAAGGCTTTGTTCTTAAAAAGAAAGACTTGGATTTCTACTTTCCTCTGGTGAAGATACGGTTCATGTATGCTTGATACCATATTCACACAACCAATACAAATGAAATTTTTTCCAGGAAAACCAAGTAACTAAGTGTGGTCATGTTCTTAAGTGTATCAATGTTTGAGTTGCGTTTTCACTGCCACAATTAATGTTATCTATGCGCTATGGTGCGTGAAGCTAAGTTAGATTCGATTGCACTCGATGATCAGTCGAACTGGGGACAATGGTTGTCAATCATTGCACAAAATATTGTGTTTAGTTGCAAGCCATGGTACACTTATATAGTGTTGTTATTAAGGTCTTCTTCTAGTGGGTTGATAAATTATTGCTCCTTTGAATATTGCACTTTTCAATACAAATAATTGATATTCCTTCATGTATTATTAACTTTTCGTAGGGCACATATATATATATATATATATTAATTATGTATGTATTGATTCATCGCAAGATGATAAAGAGTGTTTTTAGTATCTCTAATAATGCTATTAATTATCATTTATTTAATTATTTATTTAAATCTTATAAATTCCATATTTCCTCATCGAAATTGAAGAGATTTATTTATGGCGTGTAACATATATAAACGAATGAAAGTTTGCACATGAGCTTTCTGGCAAAATACAGTATTTTTTATTTTTGAATGTATATTATATGTAATTAGTGTACTGTAATCATAGCGAATATGAACTTTTCTTGAGGAGCAACATTGCTAATTAATGTTGTGATGGAGCAATGGTGAGAAAAAGTCCGGATGGAACAATGGACCGTGGTGGTCCTCATTAATAAATAGTTAGAAGACATACTTCTCATAAATATTCTGACATCAATTGGGAATAAATGATGGATAAGCCTATGCATCGGTGTTTTTCTTTTTTACTTTAATTTTCTTTTCTTTCTTTCTTCGTGTTTATTGAATATAGGCAATATATCCACTCACATTTCAAAATCTCAGTGAGAGTTTAAATTAACTAATTTTAAGTATTTTTATAGAGTTCCACATAAGTACATGAAATTAGTTTTATTTTGACTTGTGTAAAAGTGTTTTTGAAGGTTTTTCAAATAAACACTGCTTTGTGTTATGTAAACTTAGAGAATTCTCAGTTGATACCATTTCATGGTAAAATGTCAGATACAAGTAACAAGTGATGAGTCTTTTCAGTTCGAAAGGCTCGATATTTATATAAATTAGAGAAAGATTTGATTTAATGGATGTCTAATTATGTTGAATTCTAACGTTTTGCTATATATATAATGTATAAATTTTCGTATTGATTCCCTCGTCCACTAAATTTATTGCAATTATCTTCTATTGTCTAGATTAGTTTAAACGTTAAATCCGATACCTTTAGATATATAATATTATTAAAATTCACCAGTGTTGAGCACTGAGCTTGTGGCTTACAGGCTCATAAGAAATTGAACAGTGCTGAATTCACCCCGTCTTCATTTTTCAGATTCCATAACAGATGAAATATATATATATGAAATATTTGGATAGATAAGGTTGTGGCTTTCAATCATCCAAATTTGGTTTGCAGGCTTTTCAAAATCCAACCTCCAGCTGAAATTGAAATCCCATAATGCAAACTGAACCCACTGTAATCAAATATTGTTTACCAGATTGAAATTCAATAGCATTTTGAGAATGTGAGATTCGATTGATTGTGGAGGGAGCTGGTTGGTTTCTGGAAATCCCCTACAGAACTGAAAGCCACCAACACCAACACACACACGCACTCTTCTATTACTTCTCTCGTTTTCTGCCATGGTTCCGAAAAGCCTCGGGCTGAGGAGGGTACAAAATTGGATGCCATGCAGTGAGAATGATATTTTAAGTATCTTATTTGATATTCAATGGTAAACAGTAACTCTTTGCTATTATTAGTGAGAATGATATTTTAAATATCTTATTTGATATTCAATGGTAAACAGTAACTCATTACTATTATTATATATAATCTAAAAAAAATACTCTCTCCATGTGCCTACAGTTAGGTGGTATAGTTTAAAAGAGGATAAAAGTAAATAAAGTGGATTTGTTTTGTAAAGAGAGGTGCAGTCTTGTCAGTGTAGAAGTTTCGCGTAAATTTACTGGTGAACGGGAGTTGATTATTATAAGGTAGATAATTAAAGGAACTAGGTTCCAGAATAATATATGCACAATAATAATAAGGAGGTGCAAGGGAATTACAGGTAATTAGCACGATGCAAATAGTGTTAAAAAGAGGGGTGAAAAATAAACACGAACCTATAATTCCTTTGGGATTTATATTATGAAATTTGAGTGTTATGCGCAATGAAAAGCACATTTTATTTGGGTGGTGTATGTTGTGGCCATTGAGTGAGTAAAAGTAGACCAGTAAATGAGTTACGTACACTTGGGAGGCAGCGTGAAGAACTGGCCAAATTACTGAAACTGACTGGTGATGAACAAATTTTAGAGGTTAGATGAGAAAGGAATATATAAAACATACATTTATCAAAAGAGTACAAAAGAGAAGAGAATGAAAGTTGTTAATGGGGGGATTTGTTGTTTAGTTAGAGAGAAGAGAGAAAGCAACAGGAGGGAATGGACGTAGTTGTCTTCTTTTTGCGGAGTAATTACGTACGAGTGAGAGGGGATAATGAAGAAGATTGTGACCGAAAGGGAATTTGGAAAGAATGAACAGTTCTTCTCATTGATCAATCAGGGTATTTATGTACATGTAATTGAAATACAGCTTATGTAACTAATTCAGTTTCTATTGATAACAAACTATTTACAGCTGGATAACTAACAAACTAATATAGTTAAGTTACACTTGACACCCCCCGCAAGCTGGAGCATGGATATTTCGCATGCCTAGCTTGGAGATGAGCTCATGAAATCTTGCCGGGTGAAGAGGCTTTGTAAATACATCAGCCAACTGGTCTTTGGTGCGGACAGGTAAGAGTTTGATGACATTAGCCTGAAGCTTTTCACGAACTATGTGACAATCAAGCTCTATATGTTTAGTCCGCTCATGAAAAGTAGGATTTGCTGCTATATGAAGAGCAGACTGATTGTCACAGTATAAAAGTGCAGGATTGAGATGACTGAGATGAAAGTCATTTAACAAATAGAGAAGCCACTGTAATTCGCATGTTGTGGAAGCCAGTGCCCTATATTCGGCCTCGGAGGAAGAACGGGATACAGTGGCTTGTTTCTTTGCTTTCCAGGCAATTAAGGAGGAACCAAGAAATACTGCATATCCAGTGACAGACCTGCGAGTGTCAATACAGCTGCCCCAGTCTGAGTCACTGAAACTTCGCAAGGTGAGATCAGAATTTGCAGACAGAAAGATACCAGCACCAGGAGAAGATTTGATATAGCGAAGTACACGATGAGCGGCTTGCAAGTGAATATCCCGTGGTTTGGACAGGAACTGACTAAGTTGCTGGGTTGCAAAACTCAAATCTGGTCTGGTTGTGGTAAGGTATTGGAGTCTGCCAATCAGTTTACGGTACAGTAATGGTTCAGGGAGTAAAGTACCTTTATCGTTGGATAATTTTAGGTGGGGATCCATTGGACTGCTAGCAGGTTTGCAAGCCAAATACCCTGTGTCTTCAAGTAATTCAAGTGCAAATTTTCGTTGAGAGAGAAAGATACCTGCCTTAGAGCGAGCAAGTTCCAGCCCAAGGAAGTAACGGAGCTCGCCAAGGTCCTTGATGGTAAAGGCAGTATGTAAACGTTGCTTAACCAAAGAGATTTCATCAAGATTATTGCCAGCGAGTATGACATCGTCCACATATACCAAAATAGCAGTAAAAGAGCAAGAAGAAGCCTTGTAAAACAAGGAATGGTCAGATGCAGAAGCAAGATAGCCATAAGACAATAGAGCAGTAGACAATTTGGCATACCACTGCCTGCTAGCCTGTTTTAAACCATAAAGGGATTTCTGTAATTTGCAAACAAGGTTGGGTTTAGAAGGGCTGAAACCTTTGGGAAGTTCCATGTAAACTTCCTCATGTAAATCTCCATGTAAAAAGGCATTATTGACATCTAATTGATGTAAATGCCAATGTTTGGCAGCAGCAATGGAAAGAAGCAAACGTAAAGTTGTCATTTTAGCCACAGGTGAGAAGGTATCAAAGTAGTCTATACCCTCAGTTTGAGTGTACCCTTTGGCCACAAGCCTAGCTTTATGTCTCTCAATGTCACCATTAGCCTTAAATTTAGTGCGGTACACCCACTTACATCCAATGGTGGACTTGCCTGGTGGTAGAGGAGTCAAAATCCAAGTCTGGTTTTGTTCAAGGGCATTAATTTCTTTAGCCATGGCATCTTGCCAAACAGGAAGTTTGACAGCTTGGGAGTAAGTAATAGGATCATAAGAGGAAGAGACAGCGTTGACAAAATTATGATAAGATGAGGAAAGAGTGGAGTATGACAAAACAGAAGTGAGAGGATAGAGAGGAGTACATTTACCTGATGAATGGTCAGCAATAGTTGTGAGGGCACAATGAAAATCACGCAAGTATGAAGGAGGGTTGTGAGGACGAGTAGAACGTCTAGGAGGAGCTGGACTGTTAGAGGGTGATGGGGGAGAATGAGGGTTGGAAGGGGGAGAAATGATGGGAGTGTGAGAGTCTTCTAGAGGAGAGGAGGTAGAATTTTGTGGTTCAGGCCAGGGGATGGATAAAGATGAAGAGGAAGCAGCATTTTTGAAAGGAAACACAAGTTCATGAAATATAACATCACGCGATAAAAATATTTGATTATTATTCAAATCAAGCACAGTGTAAGCTTTGGAGCCCGGGGGAATACCTAGGAAAACACATTTTCTTGCTCTAGGATCAAACTTAGAACGATCATGAGAAAGGGTTGATGCAAAACATAAAGAACCAAAAACTTTGAGGGTAGAAAATGAGGGGGAATATTGTACAGGGACTGAAATGGGGTAAGATTTTGAAGAAGAGGAGAAGGAAGACGATTTATAATGTATACAGCATGTTGAACAAGAAATGACCAGTATGCAAGGGGAATATTGGATTGAAAAAGCAATGCACGGGCAACATTTAGAATGTGTTGATGTTTACGCTCAACAATGCCATTTTGTTGTGGAGTAGCTACACAAGAAGTTTGATGAATAACACCTTTGGAGTTATAAAAGTCATTTAAGAGAAACTCAGGACCATTGTCAGTTCGTAGTGTTTTGATGTGGGTATGAAATTGATTTTCAACAAGTGCAAAGAAATTTTTAATATGAGACCGTGCATCAGATTTGTTCTTCATTAAGAACAGCCAAGTAAAGCGAGAAAAGTCATCAACAATAGTGAGGAAATAGCGAAATCCTTGAACAGAAGGGAGAGAAAATGGCCCCCAAATATCCATATGTATTACATCAAAAGTTTTATTGCATGAACTTGTGCTTACAGGGAAAGAAAGGCGTTTTTGTTTAGCATAATGACATGTATCACAAGGAAGAGTCTGAGTTTTACAGCATATTTCAGGAAAGGATTTATGTAAAATGGATAGTACAGAGTCAGAGAGATGACCCAGTCGATAATGCCATAAATTGGATGAATCAGAAATGGTAGTGGACGAAAGTATCTGAGAAGAAGGTGACCTCATACCAGCGTTCAAGATGTAAAGCCCATCAAACAGCTTAGCTGAACCAATCATCAGCGAATGTTGGTAAAAGTGAATCTGACAGGAATGAGAGGTAAAAATGAGGAAGCAATTTAGAGAGACAGTAAGGCGAGATACAGATAAAATGTTGAAGGAGAAATTGGAAAGATATAAAACATTGTGTAAAACTAAGGAAGGTGAAAGAGTAACAGTGCCTGATATAGAAGCGATTGCAACGGATCCTGTAGGAAGATGCACGGAGATAGGAGATATGGAATGATAAGATGAAAAACAATGCAATGAAGAGCAAACATGATCGCTTGCACCAGAATCAATAATCCAAGTGGTGGAAAATTGAGAAGGAGAGGAAAAAACGTTACCTGTTGCAACTGAAGTGTTAGAAGGGGCAACAGAGACATGATTGACTGAAGAAGTAGAAGGAGCAAGCATGTTCAAAAGTCTTTGATATTGTTCGGTGGACAGTTGGGGAAGAACAGTAGCGGGAGGTGGATTAGATGCCATAGTGGAATTTGGAGGACCTTGAACATCACCAAGATTAGGAGTTGAAATGTTGTTCACCAAGGCTTGAGAACTAGAGGAGCGAAACTTGAATCCAGGAGGGTAGCCATGCTTCTTGTAACAGGTAGCTTCGGTATGACGGAGCTTTCCACAATAGGTGCATGTCTTGTTATTCTGTGAGTGAGAGCTTGAAGCATGAGTACTGGTGCGGGGAGTCTTGGTAAAAAGGACCGCAGATTGATTCGAATGAGGATGGTCGCGTTCTTGTTGAATAATCATTGAGAACACACGGTGAATTGGTGGCAGGGGATCAAGAAGCATAATCTGAGATTTGACTGATGAAAATTGCTCATTCAAACCTTTGAGGAACCGAATCACGTGGTGATTGAGCTTTAATTATATTAGTTTTCCTCTTGAATTTCCAGAGTCATAGAGTCAATTTTGGCCCATTCATGACCTTTTTGTGCTTAAATTGTGATTAGGAGTTGTTGAATTGGATTAATGTAATTTTGGGGTCATATGCCATGAATAATGATATATTTGTGCCTAATTT
>JANTPZ010050270.1:3330-16252 GCA_025593235.1 Vachellia pachyceras | reverse complement strand
TTTTCCCTCCATCGATGACCTAGCAATTAATGTAATTCTTATTATCAATTTTATCCTTATAATTAATGACTAAATATGGTTTCTCAAATTTTTTTCTCTCCTTTTCAAAACTTCATATTGATGAAGATGAATTTTTCATTGTTAACTATATTTTTTATTAGGATGAATGACGAAGTTGAAGTGAATTATATACAAGAGGGACTGTGTATGTATATATGGCATGATAAATATATGAAGGGATAAGATCTTAGAGATTAAAACATGCATCACATTTTGCGCTACTCCCTCAAGCCACTTTTAAATTAGATGAATAACTAATTCTCAGATATCAAAATAAAAATATAGTTAAATTTAATTATTAAGCATTTCTTTTTAGAAATATACTCATTTGAATAGTTAGTTGGTGGCTTTCAATATTAATAAATAATCATTTTTAATGAAGGTGTAAAAGACAAATTTTAATAAATGTTGCAGGCGAGATGTTGTTGTTTGTTGGATGCAATTTTTTTTGGAATGTTTTTAATGAGGAGATATGATTTTAAAAAAGTTATTTCTTTATTGATTAAAGTATTTATTAGGGCTGTGAGAAAAATCTGGAGCATTAAGGTTATGACGGTTTAAAAAAAGGTTTTACATCCGAAGCAATGTTGGGTTTTTTTGTTGTGAGGGCATATTAGTAATTAATTAGCTATAGTCCAAAAGTAGTATCGGGAATACGGCCAGCCCGCAGATTGGCGGGTTATGCGGGCTAACCCGCCAGCAACCATTTCCTGCCAGCCAGCAGCCTGCCAACATATTTTTTTATTTTTTAAAAAAATTAAATTTCTTTTTGCTTCTTTTTTTTTTTGCCCAATTTTTTCATAAGATTGTATAGTCATATCATATTAATTGATTCATATGATTCTTTTTCTACTAATAAATTTTCAATAATGACATTTTTTTCATGTTTGAAACAAAAATATAAATATTAATGTGTTGTTATAATTTTAAATATAATATCATAGAAAGTTGATATGAAAAAATAAAATATTATATACTATTTTTGAATGTATTAAGTATTATTTATCATACTTTAAAAAAATATTGAAATGAAAAATGTAAGAATAATATATTATTTTTTAAATAAAAATATATATAGGTGGCGGGTTGGAACCAACTCGCCACCTGGCGGGCTAACTTTTGCCATTGGCGGGTTGGACCCGTGAGCCTAACCCGTATTACCAGTACTATCCAAAAGTGTCTGCATTTATTTGACAGCTACGCTCCACGTGGGACACACAAAAAGGGTGATGGGCAAGGTAAAAAGAATTGGGAAATTTGCTCCTTACGTATACTTTTGACGTGCGTTTAGGAATCCGTTGGGAGAACGATTTTATAGATTTTAAAGTAAGTATATGAAAGGAGTTTTGTTTCGACTTGCATGCAACATAACTAAGAAGTGATTCCAAAACACACACTTGTACTCATTCAAAATGGTGTGAGGTGCAGCCTGTGAAAACATTTAATTATTAAAATTGCACCTTGACTGATAAAATTAAGATAACCTCAAAGAATTCTCTTTAAAAATCTTGGGAAGGGATAAATATATTATCATCAAAATTATGAGATATAATAAACAAGTTTTGACATGTGTGCGTTGTTTAATTTGTATTAGACCCAATTCAATTAAGTAGCACTTATTATAGTAACAATGATAATAAATCCATGGTAAAATATTTATTTTCACGGGTTAAAGGGCATTTTTGCAAGAAAAAGATGTAGGCCTTAGGAAGTTTTCAAGGTGGTAATATTACCGCGGAAGTTGCAAAATCACATCAATGTCACCCCAACCTTAATGGGATATAAATAGTCAATAATTCAATTATCAATTATGTTGAGGTGATCCATTTGGCATCCACGTAACCTTTTTGGGTTAAAGAGCATTTTTCTCAAAAGTTTTCATGGAAGAGTTATGGGGAAGCTTTTAAGGGCAACATCACCTTTTTTTTTTTTGGCTTGAGCTTTTTAGTGAGTAGCTTTCTTCCCTTCTATCTTCTTTTTTTCTTCCTTTATATTGGACAAAACCAGGAAATTAATGGTTTGATCAACTAAAGCTTTAGATGAATTCCTCTCGAGATCCTTAGCTATAAAAATAGTTGATTAAATTCTTGCAACATAACCGTATTCTATTCAGAATACAAAATCAACCCTAATATGACTCAAAATATTAAAACAATTTCCTAAATATAATATACCCAATAAATTTTACAAGATAATAACATTTGATAAATATCCAAAGGATTAATTTAAAAAAAGTATACTAAATCTGAAGAACATTAATAAATAAAAATAAAATATCTAAAAATTAATTAATATTTACAAGCAACCTTTAGACATTTCAACTTTTGGTGACCCTTTCCTAATAGTTGTATATCTATCAGAAAGGCTTGGTCTTTTTTTTTTGGGCCGAATAAAGATGACTAATCTACTAGAAACATAACAAGTACACAAACCACTGCAGCTCTCAGCTAGGAAAATAGATTGCAGAGAAACTAACAACAAATATGAAACATCATCCCGATCTATTTCGACCCCTTCCAAAATCAGTTTCCCAAATCCTTAACAACTGAGGTGACGTTCGTGCCGTCCAGTCTTCTGGGCATGACCTCTGTAAAAAAGTCTTAACTACGCAGTCAGAACCTAAGTTTGTTTCTCTTGGAACATACTCAAAGAAGCAGTTCTATCCAAAGTTGCTTATAGTAATGATGTTTTCCAAAATGGAAATGGCATCACACCTCCATTCCAACTGGTCGCTTTCATCTGAAATGCACTTGATGAGGATACTGCTATCAAATTCAAAAAGCACATCCTCCAATTGGTTCTCTACAGCATATATCACCGTTTCTTCAATTGTTGTGCATTCACCCATAACTGCAAATCAGCTTGAATAATTTTGACTTGGCCATCTAACGGTCCCCCCATTTGAATCACGAAGCACCCAGGTTGTGGTGGTCCTTCTATCTTCTAAATTAAAGACACAGTCTGTATTAATTTTCAAATAATTTCCTTATGGCCTTTTCCATTTTTTACACTTACCAGATGTTGACAATGGTTTGGGTGCTGGTTGGGGGGTCTTTTGCTTCCACCCTCTTGCGTACCAAAATTCTTGTAACATTGTCTCTGCCTGGGAAAAAACAAATACAGGATTACGATTCTTCCTTTGATATATAAATTTGATTTCTTCATTTCCATATTTGCCACAATGTCAGCGCTTTTAACCAATCTGATATATAAATTCTTGTAACATTGTCTCTGCCTAGGAAACAATGTCGTAGCCATTGAGTAATCTCAAGTCTATTGTCATTCTCAAATAGAAAGGGGATAGCTGCAAAAACATACTCTTTTTACCCATGGACAAAAGCAAAAGAGCTGCTTTGAAAATGAGACTTATGTCTGTTGCACACGCCTTTCTCTTATTCAACATTTCAAATATGGGGAGGATATTGGATAATAGCCTCCAAAGGAACATTATGACCTTGTGGGGCATCTTAAGCTTTCATATTTCTCTCCATACTTTTGGAATATTTGTTGAGGATGAGCCTAGACGTTCTCTAAATGATACAGATATAACAGATTTTGCCATCGTGTAACCCTCTTTGACAGTATATATATGTGCCTCTCCTCCCCCCAATCCACACCCATTTATCATCTCTATTGTTATGAGCTATTGGTAAGGTTTTAATTGCTCTTTTTTCAAATCCTCTAGCGATCCTTCAATAAGAATAACCCACACATATGGGATTTATTAACACCTCACCTATCTCCTCTTTAACTTCATGAGAGACCGTTATTGAACCCTTCTAATGCTTTTTAAACTTGAAATGGGCCAAAGAATTCATATTTTTAGACTAATTTTGAAAATTCATAACTAATTGTGGAAAATCAAAATTGAATGGTTCGATTCTCTAAATAAAAATTATGAAATTATTTACAAGAAAGAAATACAAGTTTGTCTAATTTATTACCCAATATTAATACAGTTTAAATCTTACCCTATGAACTATTTTTCTGAAAAGTTTTAAATTAATTGGGTTTCATTTGCTATTTTGCCCTGCAGCCTCAAGTTAGGAGTTTTGACATGCGTGTTTGGCCCGTACATTTAACTTGTTCCATATTTAGCTTGGCATACATAATTCCAATTAATACCATTCCTTGAAAGACCTAGCATATTTACGTATGATTGTCCATATATTTATATACCAAAAAATGTAGAGGTTTAATTTATACATATGTTCCAAAATCCACCAAAAAGCATACAACATAAAATCATATATTGTCAAGACATCATTGGAGTCATAAAGTTTCTACTATTCATCCACTATCTCGCCCTTTCCCTTATTTGCATTTGAACCTAGAGAAGATTATTTTTGGAGAGTGAGATTTCAAGGAAATTTTGTTGGGATTAGAATGTACATGTAGTGGAATTTAAAATTTTTCTAATCCCCGTATGGATCTGTCAAAGGTATTTAGACTAAGAAGATAGACCAACACCTTTTGCGTTTGGAATTCGAAGATTATTTTTGGAGAGTGAGATTTCAAGGAAATTTTGTTGGGATTAGAACGTACATGTAGTGGAATTTAAAATTTTTCTAATCCCCTTATGGATCTGTCAAAGGTATTTAGACCAAGAAGATAGACCAACACCTTTTGCGTTTGGAATTCGAAGCATCCCTTGCGTTTGGATCTCTTCAAGTTCCACAACCTTCCGCGTTCTTGGTTTCGATCATAAGGAGCCGACGTTTTTTATCATCTCCCTGTACCGGTATACATGCAAACAGTTCCCAACAATCGCAGCATGCTAGCGCTTCTCACGTCTCACTCTCTCTCTAGGGTTTCTGTGGCTCACAATCAGATTCGAATTACCTTCCTTCTCTTGCTCATGAGCCCTAATATTTATAGAACTCATGGAGAGCCTTATAATCCAAGTTTAATCTTTTATTAATCTTTAAAATTCGAAATAAAGATCTCAAAAATATTCAAAATTTGAATTTTGAATTAATCTTCAAGATTAATCTTTATTAGTCTTGAAATCTGAATCTCAAAAGGGATATTCAAGATTAATCTTTATTAGTCTTAAAAATTAAATTTCAAAAAGGGTATTCAAGATTAATCTTCATTAATCTTGAAATTCTAAATTTGAAATTCAAAACATGAAATTCAAATCTTGCAATTCTAATTTGAATTGATTTGATCTGATCAAATCATATCCACATAATCAATCCAAATAATGAGCCAACGAATTTAATTTATCTTTATAAATTAAATCTGAATATCAATATTAGTTATTTAATTTATCAAATAAATTAAATATTGAAACTAACATATAATATTGTTGTCATTTCGAATATATATCCATATATAAAATTTGAATAAACCCTATAATTAAAGTTCACATTTGGCTGCTCTTGTGTGCGACCATGTAGGCCCATATGATGTTGGCAGTTGACTAATCTCAGCATTAGCCCACAAGTCACAAGTTGCCTCTAACAAGACGTTGCGACTACCTAAATCACAAATGGCCTCTAGCAAGACGTTGCACTTCATTCTGGAATATTTTGAACATTTCAAAAGATTTAGATTTATGTTTCATTAGATAGACATAACTATATCTACTAAAATAATCTATAAAAGTAATGAAGTACATATATCCTCCTCTGGCAGGTGTATTTAGTGGTTCACATACATCTGTATGTGTGAGGCCCAATAAATCAGTGGCCCTCTCACTATGCCCAGTAAAAGGTGCCTTAGTCATCTTTCCCAATAAACAAAATTTATACATGTCAATTGATTGAAAATCAAATGATATAAGAAGTCCATCTTGATGGAGTTTAGAAATATGTTTCTCATTTATATGTCTTAGACGATAATACCATAGGTATGTTGGATTCAAATCATTTGATTTAATCCTCTTAGCAGTTATATTATAGATATTTCCATTATTAGGATGTTCTAAGTTTAAAAGGTAATGACTAAGATGCAGATCATCATCAGCATAAAAAATATCATTACGATAAATAGAACATTTATCATTCACGGCAATGGAAGTATAACCTTCCTTATCCAAATAAGAAAGAGAAATAATATTACTACTCAAAGTAGGAATATATAAGCAATTTTTCAAAACTAACAAAAGCCCAATGGATAGAACTATAATTCATAAGTGCCTAAAGCTAGAGCAGCAATTCTTGCTTTTTTACCAACGCGAAGGTATACTTTGCCCTTCTTCAGTTTTCTACTGTCCTTGAGGCCCTATACATTGGTACAGATTTGAGAACCACATGCAGTTTCTAATTTCCATGTAGAGGAAGTAGAAAAATGAATATCTATAACATAAATACCTGAAGAGATGGCCCCGCTATCCTTCCTTTTCTTTTTCAGATCTTCCAGGTAGAGTTTGCAATTCATTTTCCAATGACCAGGTTCATTGCAGAAATGGCATACTCCATCCTTTGGAGGCTTAGCCTTATCAGGCGTGGACTTGGTTTCAGATTTGTTTGGCCTTCTGATCTTACCAACAAAGCCTTTACCCTTCCATTGCCCTTGCCTTTCTTTTTCGTACCCTTTCCTTTTTGAACCATCAAAATAATGCTAGGCTTCTTCTTGATGCTCTGTTCAGCTGTTTTGAGCATCCCATGCAGTTCAGAAATGGATTTCTCCATGTTTATATTGTAGTTCATGACAAACTGGTCACAATTGTCAAGGAGTGAGTTTAAGATCAAATCTATAGCTAACTCCTGACTTGTGGGAAATCCAAGCCTCTCAAGAATGTAGCCTTTCATTTTTAACATATGAGAGGTAACTGATGCACCCTCAGCCATTTTACAGGAATGCAAGGCCTTAGTGATCTCATACATCTCTTGCCTTGCCTATTACTGGAACATTTCCTTGAGATGAACAATATCTCATAAGCCTCCATATGTTCCAGATCTCTTTGGATCGCTGGAACCATGGTGTTGCATGAGGCATCTTACATCCATAAAGTTATCCTTATGCTTCAAGCAAGCATCTCTTTGAGCTTGGGAGCATTGACTACAGGCTCATCAAGAATGGGCCAATCGATGACATAAGCCTTTCTTTCATGCTTGAAAACATTTTTCAAGTTTCTGAACCAGTCAAGAAGTTCATCCCATTGAGTTTGTCCTTCTCAAGGACAGATTGCAGTAATAGTATAGCAGTTTTACTAGTCAACATGATTCTACAATTTCAAAATACATAAAGCATATTAGTAATCTCCCACTGAATTAATAACCCTCAATATAATTAGTAGACTAAGACCCATATTTCACTTAAATTTAACTCCGCTTTGGTAAGACATTAAATTCAAATTATTTAGGTAGGTGTACCAATTACATTATATGTTACTCTTAGGTTTTATGGGTTTCGATCATCATATGACCCAGCATATTTAATCCCATTTAATGCCTTGAGATCCAAAACCGTTTTGATAATCTTAATTAAGTCAAAACAATAATGAATTGTGTGAGTAGCACCATTACTCACAACTTCCTTATCAAGATAACTCAAATGCATCCACTTTGGTGGAACCTACATCTGAGCGATCGAGGTTTTGACAATTATTCATTAATTAACAGCATTATAACTTAAGATTTATTTGGAGGGTTTAACGACTTGATCTTACGAATATAATACGGGTTGTAATTGTATCTCATACAATAACATATTTACTGATTGTAAACTAACATGTAATAATATAATAAAAAGCATATAATAAACGTGAGACAACATGGCTTGCCTAACCTAAATCCTCCCAAGCCAATGAGAGGAATTCTAGAGAAAGATAAAATATTACATTAAGAGAAACCTCGTTTGAACATACAAGGGGAGTGAGATGAAAAAAGAATGTACATCAAGAATCTTTATAGGAAGGCACGACACGCAAGCCGTATTTAAATTTACAACCTTTTGTAAAACTAAAGCCGTGTTGTTTACCATACCCATTCAATCATTCAAAAGCAAATCACAATAAGCAATAAGTTATACAATACAAATAATTCTTATTGCGTTTAAATTATCTCGCGTTACGCATATGGGATCAAAGGGCAGCACCCCTTGTGGCGGTCCCGCTAGCCAGTTAGAGGGCGGGATCAAGGGACAGCGCCCTTGTAGGGAATTCTGGGGTAGCGCCCTCGGAGGGAAAATTTTAAACCCAATTATTGTACAAAACTCTTCTGGATTTAACAAAGCGCATGAACCCGTGACCAAAACTATACATCATATGTATTTCAAATTCGCATCGTATACAAACCCGTAACCAAAACCGTATGAACACGTGACATGTTTACATGAAAATACATCGTGCATCTTAACTCGTAATCAATACATCATATTTATCCTATATTCCTATCATATGAACATATTCACATGCATCTTACACAGATTTGAAAAAGTATACATCATATGTATTTCAAGAATCTAAGAAACGCATACAATATGTCCCAGATTATCATGTTTTTCAAGAATCCAAGAACCCATATATCATATATATCATGTTCTTAGTCAAAACGCACATATGAATTCAAGAACACATCAATCAACATATATCATATATCATGCCAATCATACGAATTCAACCTAAACGTACAATTGAATCTGGCTCTAATACCACTATTGGGATTAGAACGTACACGCAGCGGAATTTAAACTTTTTCTAATCCCTGTATGGATCTGTCAAAGGCATTTAGACCAAGGAGATAGAGCAATACCTTTTACGGTTGGAATTCAAAGCGTCCCTTGCGTTTGGATCTCTTTAAGTTCCACAACCTTCCGCATTCTTGGTTTTAATCACAAGGAACCGACGTTTCTGATCATCTCCATTTACCGGTATCCACGCGAACAGTTCACAACAATCGCAGCGTGCTAGCGCTTCTCACATCTCACTCTCTCTCTAGGGTTTTTGTGGCTCACAATAAGATTCAAATTGCCTTCCTTCTCTTGCTCATCATCCCTAATATTTATAGAACTCATGGAGAGCCTCATAATCCAAGATTAATATTTTATTAATCTTTAAAATTCGAAATAAAGATCTCAAAAGATACTCAAAATTTGAATTTTGAATTAATATTTTATTAATATTCAAGATTAATCTTTATTAATCTTAAAATTCGAATATCAAAAAGGATATTCAAGATTAATCTTTATTAATCTTGAAATCTGAATTTCAAAAAGTATATTCAAGATTAATCTTGATTAATCTAGAAATCTGAATTTCAAAAGATGGTCAAGATTAATCTTAATTAATCTTGGAATTTGAATTTCAAAAAGGATATTCAAGATTAATTTTCATTAATCTTGAAATTCTAAATTTGAAATTCAAAATATGAAATTCGAATCTTGCAATTCTAATTTGGATTAATATGATTTGATCAAATCATATCCATATAATCAATCCAAATAATGAGCCGACGAATTTAATTTATCTTTATAAATTAAATCTGAATATCAATATTAGTTATTTAATTTATCAAATAAATTAAATATTAAAACTAACATATAATATTGTTGTCATTTCGAATATATATCCATATAAAAACTTGAATAAACCCTAGAATTAAAGTTTACATTGGGCTGCTCTTGCATGCGACCTTGTATGCTCATATGAAGTTGGCAGCGAGCTAATCTCAGCATTAGCCCACAAGTCGCAAGTGGCCTCTAACAAGACGTTGTGACTACCCAAATCACATGAGGATCGTTAACATGACACAACCTTTCATGTAATACATCACATCCCTTTTGTCACACGATATCTCAGTCAAGAATGAGGCATAGATGACGTCATCCTCCTGTTCCTGACCATTACTTTCTCGATCCCTAAGTAGTCTGATCTCAGATACGAAAAGCCCCTTTTCTTTATAGTATGCCCATACAATTCTCAGACTGACTCATCGAGTGCCCAGTAATATCTATCAATTAATGTGAGGGACAAATTCCATCTTGATCACTCGCATTCCTCCACATGAAAATCCGATTATAGCCTTTATCATCACCTAGTTAAAGATGACTTTTGACTAAGTCAAAACTTAGCGACTCTCATGTAAGAATCAATGATGATCTTAGGTCAAATGGCATTGTGATGTGATCACATATGAGATAAGCTAATGACTTAATCCATGCAAATTTCTTGTAGCAGGTCGGTCAAGCACCTCGTACTCTTACAAGTGTCTATGACTTTGACTCATATCTCCATACCTTATCAAAGTCATAATGGTTTTACTTTATCTATGCTCCCGCATAGACAACCAACCAGGGACATTTAAGACAATATTGATAATTCATCTATGGATGCAATTATCATAATAAACATGCAAAACATATGATAATTAAATGGAGAAAAACATTAAAATAAATAATGTCTAAGCTACAATGATTGGCCCTGGGGCACAATTTCCAACAAATCCCTATAGCAAAAACACTAACACATTCACCAAAATGCATGATCATTACTCATTATTTAGCTAAGTATGCATGAACATGTGATACTCATATTTTTAAACACTTTATACACAACCATGACATGTTAAAGGCATGTTATCATACATTCAAGTAGCATCAAATTAACATACAATATAACACAAATAACATTTAATCACCTATGCTAATATTGATATAAAGTTAGTAGCTTTTGTTACCTTAATTCTTTAACTTTCCTTTTGACTTTGCAACCTTCCTCTTGCTATTCTAATTCTCCCCTTGGCAATTTGACTTCCTACATATAATATCATATAATTGGCATTAATGCTAAGTCATTACCAAGCCTTAAAACATAACAAAACTCTCCAAAATCCCTCTTGACCGTTAAGAACTCTAATGCCCTTAAACTTGTCATAAAAGATTCTAATGCCTCCAAAATCATTCTCTCACTTCTACCTTACATAATTTTGCATTATAAGTCCAATGGAAGCATTAAAATCATAAATAAAAAAATTCCTCCCCTTTTCTTGTCTTCTCATGTAAGTGCATATTGGCCTATTTTCATGCATTATTTAACATAGAACAATCCTTCCCCCTAAATATAAAAATTCGGTCAGCATGCCCCCTAGGGTTCCAAGAATCCAAAAATTCATATAAACCTTGAATCAATACAAAACACACACCAATAAACTCCACAACATGTATAAAAGGTTTTCTTGGCAACAATTTCTTCTAAATCCCTTTCTTCCTCACTTTTCTCTCTCAAGAACCAGATTTTCCAGCAGCCATAATCCACCATGAAACACAAAAATAAAGCTAAAGGATTGAAGAGAAGAGGCTAGAGAGCAAGAATATGAAAGAGCTTGCACCAAAACCCAACTTACCTTATGTTTTTTTGATGATTTTCTTCCTCTTCTTGTCTTCTTCACCTCACATAACTCTCTCCTCTTTTCCTTCTGCACTTGGCCGACCTTGGAGTTGGAAAAATGAAGAAGATGGTCTTGAAGGGTCTTAAGAAAAGATTTTAACATGTGTTAATGAAGGTGGGTCCTGCTTGCACTGATAAAATCACTTTACACTAACATATTCTACCACTTGTTTATGATATTTCTACACTCTTTTTTTACTCATGAAATAAGGCTCTTACAAGTGGAAAAATATGGTCCCTTCCTCTTCCTCTTAAAAATTTTAAGTTTCCATAAAGTAGTTTTGTGGCACTGAAAATGTTTTTTGGTCATTTTCTAATCACCTAACTGATTTATGGTCATTAAAAATGTCCTGATTTCCTCTCATACTCGCATATTTTTTCTTTATTCAAATTTCCTTCAAAAGTAGCTTTAATTAATTTTTTAAGAAAACCCTAATTCGAAGTTTTCGGGCATTTTCCTTCAAATCCAGGAAATGCTTCTAACTTTCTCTTTAGAACAGTTTTATAAAATACTAGAATTTTTGAGCTATTTTTCCATAGTTTAAAATCAGATATCTGATGCATATAGGTATTTTAAATAATTATATTTGACTAACTACTTATAAACATTCAAAAATTAAATAACCTTTAAATTTTCTGTAAAGTTTATTTTTGTCATTTTACTTTAAAATGGACCTCAATTACTGATCAATTGATTTTTCTCTATTGTTCTGAAAATTTTTTGACATTTTGATTGAACTTCCTCTTATTTACCAAAATTCTCTCAAATTCCATAAATGACAATTTGATCCCTCAAATTTCAAAATTTCCATATTAAAATTATTATTACGTCCTGAAATTTCCAAAATAACATTTTGGCCCCTAACTTTTCTACCTATTCTTACATTAGCTTTTTTTTTGTATAAACCATCTGGTATCTTAGGGTATCCTGGTTCATTGCCCGCCCCAGAGTAAACCGGACCCCCCGTGAGGAGACCTTACGGTGGTAGCGAGGTACCGATGGGATAACCTCTTTGAGGTTGCGTTAATGATCGCAGCTGTCACTTCCCAGGGTTCAAACCCTCGTCCTGAGGAATGCTGGTAGTAGCCCTTGCCAACTCTACCAAGCATCCATTGCTTCTTACATTAGCTTTTTGCCCTTCATTTCCTTTCCTTTTATTTCTTTGGGCCCTAAATCAACACATAGTTACTCGTTTGGCTTTTATTTTACTTACAGAAAATACGAATATTACAATTTTTTTTTTTGAATATCAAGGCAAGCAAAGCTTGAGTCCCAACAATTACATATAACCCAGATCAGGGGGAGTAAAACCCAAACACGACCTCAAATCAAAAGAAAGAGGTTCCAAACATTAGTTAGGAGGTTCATGAAGATAAATATGTCCTATCCTGGATCTAATTCCATTCTTGGCGATTCGATCTGCACACGCTAAAGCTTCCCTGTGGCAATGGATAATCTCCAAATCCCACTCCCTTGTAATGAGAGAATGTATGTCTTTAATGATTTGATTAAGCGGGTGCAAATGA
>JANTPZ010050187.1:13488-31645 GCA_025593235.1 Vachellia pachyceras | reverse complement strand
TCCATTTTCCAATGCTTCTTTAACTTTAGTTATTTGTTTTTCACGAAGCATGTCAAGTCACTTGCAAGAACCCCCAACAACATTTAATAAAGTAGATAATGAATTGAAGAGAGAAGCAACTTGAATGTGGTTCTTATCAATAGCAACTAATGTAAGCTGTAATTGATGAGCAAAACAATGCACATAAAATGCATTTGAATTATCATTTAAAATTAAACTCTTGAGTCCACAAAATTCACCTCGCATGCTACTAGCACCATCATATCCCTGCCCAAGAATTCTTGATATACTCAGCTTATGTTTGCTAAGAAAATCATCAATTGCCATCTTCAATGATAAAGAAATTGTATCCTTGACATGCATTATTCCAAGAAAGCGCTCAACAATACTTCCTTTCTTATTAACATAACGCAAGACAACAGCCAAGCAATGTTGTGAGCATTGTTAGCACTTCCAACATGAGATATGAGCCTCTCTTTTTTGTTCCAATTTGAAAATCCCTCTAAAACAAATGAATCACCTCCAGCTTGCTTTTCAAAATCAGGCCTAAATAGATAACAACATAAGCAAAACACTGCATCTTTTTCTATACTATACTCTAGCCAATTGCCAAATTCTTTATACCAAGAGGCACAAAATCTTCGTAAGGAATTCCCAATTTTTCTTTGTGGAAAATTATCTAGAATAGGTTGACATGGTCCATTTTGTAAATATGCTCTTCGTATCTTATCTTGATCATTGGGATGATAGCTAAAATTTTAATTCTCTTTCCTGGGTCTGATGGTAAGTCTTCTAAGTTAATCTCAACTTGCTACTGCTGAAGATTTAATTCATTATGTATAGATGAAGATTGATGCTCCCTTGATGGAAATTTTCTCTTTAAAAATTCATCCATTATCTAATTCAAATCACAAACAAACAAACAAATAAAAAAAAAGAGTCAACCAGCACATTTTTAACTTTGCAAAGCATTATGGTTTTCAAGAGAAGTCAATATGCAAAGCAAATGCCATAATGCTAATAAGACAAAATGGTAATGAAAAAGCAATTGCCAAAGCAAGAGAAGTCAATATGCAAAGAATTTCTACGCTTCTCTCTTGCTTTTAATAAGTTGTAATGAAAAACAAAATTGGCTAAGATAAAATATTTTTCTCACTCTTCCCAATTCCCACTTCCGCTCAGTGGCCCTGCCAATAAGACAAAAATTGGTCTCTCTCTTTCTATTTCATTTGCTTATTTACTGTTTCTCGTTCTCACTTCGGCTCAGTGGCCCCTGCTAATAAGACAAAAATTGGTCTCTCGTTTTCTATTTCATTTGCTCACTTGTTGTTTCTCTTTCTCACTTCCGCTCAGTGGCCCCTGCTTTCGCTTCACTGCCCCTTTCTTTCTCGGTTTTTTGCTCCTTCCCCCTGATGACCTAGATTTTTTTATCACTTACTCTCCCATTCCCACTCTCGTCTCTCCTTCAATGAGTTAAAGCTCCATCATTATTTGGAAAAGAAGAAAATTGGAGCTTTGAAGTTACCCTTGTCGTTGGCTTGTTGCTGGTCGAATGCTCTTACAGATGCAGTGCCGCTTCTCGCTTCTCATCTCTCGCCCAATCACTCTACTCTCAGCGACTCAGCCTAAACAGTCCACAGTTCATGCCACCACCCACCAACTTGAGTGAGTCTCACTTTTTTTATTATATTTGAAAAAATTTTGATATTTTGAGTTGTAATTGAGCCTATTAATGTGGGCTATATGATCTGGATTGGTGATGATATTTTGAATTGTGATGATATTTATTGTTTTGAATTAGGTTTACTAATATAAATAATTTGAGTGGGCTCAAATCTTAAAAGTCAGTAAGTGCAGAATAAAAAATCCAATAGAAATTTACATATACCCAAAAATTCAATGGGGGCATTTACCATCCTCACCACTGCCTAGCTCCACCCCTATACATAAATCCTCTTGTTTTTATCAATATTGTCTATATCACTAATAATCATCTTGTAGTCAAGCACTACAAAACAATTATTTTGTGCAGCATGTTTTTTACTTTTCTCTTTTCACAGGAAAAGGCAATTTTCCTAGAATCACATCTTATTTCTTGTAATCATGCTTACAGCCACACATTGAAAAGCTAGTGCTAAAATTTTCACAACAAAGCACCTTAAACGCTGGCCAGAACTGTCGACAGTTTTCTCAAACCCCACACAGTCCTTCTTTACTCAAATTTCCCTTTTCTTTCAATATATTGATTTAAATTTCTCCAAGTCACAGGATCTGCTTTTATCCTCCTTCAAGCACAGACAAAGAGAAATGACAGCAATGACAAAAAATTACCTATGCAATGGACATCGACTACAAGCCTTTCACATAATTCCGTAGTTGTTTATTCTGATTATGATTATTAATATCTCCCATTTCAAAAGAATACCTAACATAAGAAATTGGTAAAATCCCAAACATTTTCTTTCTTTACTCATCTTTTCTTAGTGACCAAATTGAGAAACGTATATAAAGAAATTTCTAACCATTGACATGTTTCCCTGTGATAAATTGCAGGACCCCTGATATTACTCTCATAACGTGCCATACAACAACAATTTAAACCACAAGACACAAGTTGAAACCAATTGTAAAACCCTCACTCAATGGCTCCGTTTGTTTTGCCCGTTGGCACAACGGGTGCGTTTACCGAGACACTTTTCCTCTCACATAAATTGCCTCGAAATCTGTGTCCGTTTTCCCAACGGGCTATCCAAACGGAGCCAATATCTATTGTGAGCCTCTCAATAAAAATTAGTATTGTAAAAAAAATATAAAACTACAAAATGAAACAATGTATACTCCATGAAAAAAGGATTGAGATGAGATCTTATATTTTAAAGCAAAACAGCATAAATTTCCCATAATGATAATTCAAGACAATTGTATATTTTTCCAATAAATAAAAATGGCGACAAATAAAGAATATCACACAATACTTTCTTTGATTGACATGGGTGATCTTGATGATTTGGTTCTCCTCAACTAATGTCTCAATTAAAATGAATTAGGGTTTTTCAGACTAATCAATGAGGATGACGCAAACCATCTATTTAGCCAGAGAGTCATTAAAACCATTTGCATTATTTTTTCAATAACAAAGAAGATCAACAAATTAAAAATAGATTCATGTTAAAGAGAACAATACAATACAATACAATGCTAGAACAAGGACTTTCTCCATATAGAAAAATCCAACCCATAGTCACAAGCGTTATATCCCGAATTTTAGCCCAATTGTTCAAACATGAGTGTAAATGATATATGATACCTTTGAGAAGTTTCTTGCTAGGTAAAATAATTTCTTGGAATTATGTAGCATTTGGTTCAACAAAGGAAAGTTAAAAGTAAAAGAAACCGAAAGGAAGAACATATGCAAAGGAAAGAGTAAATATCAAAGTAGAAAGGAAATAAAGGGCAAAAAGGTCATTTTGCCAAATATAGAAAAAATAAGGTCATTATGGTCATTTTGAAAAAGTAAGGGACAAAAATGTCATTTTGAAAAGTAAAGGACTAAAGTGACATTTTGAAATAGGGACTTAAATGTAAATTTGAAATTCTTGAAACCAAATTGTCATTTTGGAAATTCAATGGCATTTTGGTGAATTTGGAGAAGTCAAAGGGTATTTTCATCAAAATGGTCAAAGTTTGATCAAAATATCAAAAAAATTCAAGGCACTGACATATAGAGAAAAGTTCTATGATCAGTAATTGATGCCTGGCTCAGGTTAAATTGACAAAAATAACCTTTATGGGATTTTAATATTTTTAATATTTAGACATTTAATACATAATTAGTTAAAGGTAATTATTTAAAATATCTAGAGGCATCAAATATTTGGTTTCAAAGCAAAGAAAAATAGCTTAGGAATTCTAATATTTTGTAAAATTATTCTCAAGATAAAGTCAAAGCCAGTTTGCCAGAATGGAAAGAAAATATCCGAAAATCCTCATATTTGGATTTTCAAAAGAAAATTTATTTAGAGCATTTCTACAGAGAGTTTGAGATGGAATGAAGTTTGAGAACTACTGAAACGGAAGAATGCTCATGATAAAGAGAATGAAGGCTCATGATAAAGGTAATAAAGAGTCAGTTTCATTTTCCACAATAATGCCCCATTAATCATTTGTAACTTCTCTTTAAAAGGCTTTAAGACCTTGTCTAGACCTTGACTAGTATAAATAGAGGTCATTGAATTGTATGAGGCAAACCAGAAATAAGAATTTGAGAGCATTTGCAAGAGTTCCAGTGCGAATTCTTTTGTTTCTATACCAACTACCTCTAATTAAATGAGAATTTTTGAACGCATTACACCGAAAAATTGTAACACTCCTTATTTTACCTCATTACCTTCATATTATATCATTATTGAACCACTTTAGGGTCTTAAATAGCTCAAATTGACCAAAGAAGTGAAATTAAAAAGTTCAACTCAAGTTACTATTCATTTGTCAATTTTTCAGATTTCTGGTCCAACTTTGAAAATTCATCACTAATTTTAGAAAAATCAGAATTGAGTGATTCCAATTTATATATAAAGCTTATTAACTTATCTACAAAGGAAAAATACTCATTGGCTCAAAAATTGCGAATTAATACAGTTTATTCTGTGAAAATACATTGTTCATATGGTCATTTTTCAATTTTCCAAGTTTTTCTCTTAATTTTGAAAAACCATAACTTCCTGTACAAAAGTCCAAATCTAGTGATCTTAGACTCATTGTAAAGCTTACCATATGAACTATGGTTCCGAAAAAGTTTAGCTCAGTTGAACTTGATTTGCTATTTTTCATAACAACTCAAAGATTTGGCAGTTTTAAGGGTCTTAGAACTCCCTTTTCTTGAAACTTTTCTTTTCTAAAAATTTTGTTAAGCCTCTTTTTGCCATACTAATGCATGCTTAACTTTTCTAACTCATTTGCTTATGATTATGCATGCATTCTTATAACTTTACTACTTCATCATGTAGGGGTTCAGCTTTACATCAAACATACAAGCACATTAACATAAAATCCAACATTATTACATAACTTGGCAAGCTAAAACATAACATGATGCTTTCTTCAACCATCAATCAGCTTACTTTTACCCTTACTTGAGCTTGCACCTAAAATGGTTAGGGAAAGTGACATTTTTGGAAATCTCAATAGCAAAACACACTAACTTCTAGACAAATGCGCATGACAAAACTTTATAAAGAAGTGTATGAACAAAGTAAATGAACACAACTAATGAAATGCATATGGTCATAGCAATCAAAGTCACATTTCATACACTTTGCAACACAATTTCTCAACATCAAGTCATGCACAATTAACAAAGTATTTTCATTTCAAACTAGTGTTGAGTTAGGAGTTTTGCTACCTTGATTCTTTAACGTGAGCTTGGTTTTTCAAGCTTTCTCCTTTAACTTTCCAAGAAGGCTCCTTGATGGTTTAATTTCCTATACACAATATCATATCATAACAATCAATTCCAAGCCATTACTAAGCCATGAAAACCATTAAAACTCAATAAAGCTCTTTCTTGAACTTTTCAAACCCTAGAACTTCAAAACTTGCTTAAATGATTTCCAATGCTTCCCAAAACTTTTTCTCACTTCCACCTTACACAATTTTCCATTCTAAAGCTAATGGAAGAATCAAAATCATAAAAATTACACTCATTATTTTTTGACTTGGCCAAAAACAAGAACAAGTGTGATTTTCAAACTTCCATGATGTGTAGGGACTTACTCTTGATCCCAAACCACTTCTCATGCATTATTTAACTTAAAAACAACTCTTTCTCATCAAAACTAAAATTGATAGCACCTCCCATTGTTTTTCATGCTTCCAAAAATTCATACAACAACCAAACCAATATATACATCAATCAACTCCTTATCATGCAAAGAGTGATTTGCAACCAACATTTTCTTCTAAATCCCTCTCTTTTTCACTTTTACTCTCAAGAACCCTAACTTTCAATCTTCAAAAAGAGAGGTTTAATCAAGAATCCAATCCATTAGAAAGGTAGAGTAGGGTGCAAGGATTAAGAAATTGTATAGGTTTTGGTGGTATCATGTGTTTTCTTGAAGCTCTTCTTCCTCTCTTGGTGCAAAAATGGCGTCAAGCTCTTCTCTTTCTTGGGCTGGAATTGCCGTGCAAATGAAGGAGGAAGAGGAAGATTTTTAGTTTAATAAAACGCTTCACAATTAGATGTAAGGCTAGGATTCGATCTTGAATTCTAAACTTGATCTAATGGTTGTAAACTCACCACCACTACATACACGTACCCTCTTCTTATTGGCCCTCATAAAGTGGTCACTAATGGTTGTAACTAATGGTTACACATTTGGTTACACAAACCAAATGAGATTGGAATCCAGTTACTTGATCTGGTTACAACTTATACCGGTAAAATAACTTTATTCCGGTAACTTTTTCTACTTTTCTGGAGACCTTTTTAATTCTCTTTTAATCTCCAAATATCACTTACTCATATGACAAAATATTTTTCCCCATAATACCCCTGGAAATCCTGAAGTTTCAACAGGGTTATTTTCCTCTACCGAAATACTGAAAAACGGTCTATCGACAAGCAATTGAGTTTTAGGGCATTAAAAATTTCCAGAATTTTCACTGATATTCGTTCCTTTTCCTTTCCTCAAATTGCTTCCCAAAATGTCTATAATTAATTTTCAAAGAAAAATTTCATTTTTTAGGGTTTTCGGGTCTTTTCACTCTGATCCGGAAAATCGCCTTTATCGTATTCTGGGCAACAAATTTATAAATTACTAGAAATTTCATATTATTTTTCTGTGCTTTAAACTCAGATGTTTGAGGGCTCCTAATACCTCAAATAATTATTTTAGGCTATCTGACCTTTAAAATTCTCTAGATGGAAATCTAGGCCGAATTTATAAAGTCTGTCACACATTATTTTAATCAGTGAGTTCTGCTCTATCTTTTGGTAAAATGTAAATTTTTCTGATATTTTGGTCAATATTTGACCTTTGACTTTAGTCAAATGACCGAAATGCCCTTACATTTTCTCTTATTTACTAAAATGCCCTTACTTCCTTTCAAAATTCCAATCTTATCCTTACTTCTTTAAAATTCTACTTTCATCTTTTCCTTTAATAACATTTTTTATGCAAGCCCAATAGGGAAAGATCCCAAAAACCTACGGGCAATCCGAATATATGCACCCCAAGAACGCTAAACAAAGGTTGACGATCCACTTGAACCCTTGAGCATGGAAGACGCCATAAGGTTGATCAAACCTTGATAAGTCATTAGTTCAATAAAGAACCCTAGAGAGAATCCTCTCTCAAGAAGCAACTTGCACAATGTAAAGTTTATAATAATCTCCAATCTAATCTGTCTGCTGTAGAATGTGCATTGCAATGTATTTATAAATGTTACATTCTGAAATTCTAAAGGATAAAATGCAATCTAAAATATAGGAAGATAAAATTCAAATTTCAAAATAGTATCTATCCTAAAATCTAGATAGATATTATCCTAAAATACAGATAGATACTATCCTAAAAATCTAGATAGATACTATCCTAAAATCTAGCTAATTTGAAATTCAAATTACAAATTTTCGCATAAATTAAATAAGCAATAACTAATCAGAATTTTAGGCCCAAAATGTGATTATTTAGGCCAGAATGAGTCCTCCTATGTATAGCCCATGGTCTAAGCCCTTTCATTTGAAGCCCCCAAGCCCAAAATAGGATCTACAAGTCCATTTTTAGCCCAAATCAAGTTAATGACGTCCTTGGAGTCTTCATCTTCTTTTGTTGATCCAAATGCCATTTGTTTTGTGAGAACCTCTTGCTTCAATGCTTCCTTAATTCTCTTGGCTCTTGCTCTTGTGATTGGTCCACTTTGAATTTGTAGAGGCTCTTTTGAATTTGATAAATCAGCTTGCTGGATCGCATCAATTTGGGTCCTTCCCAGAAGATCACCCATCTTATAATTGCTCTAAGCCAAACACGCTTAACTGTGAAGTTCTTATGGAATTCAATCAATTAGGCCTAAACTGCTTGTGATATTTCCAGTTCATCAACTTCCTCTCCTTCTATAGTGTCGATCTCTAAGCTTTAACTTATTTCATAACTATCGATTTGACCTTTATTTACACTGACAGTAAAGGTATGGATATTACACAAATGATCATAGAGTTCCTAGAAAGAATCCCCATAACACCTTTCCTTAGCCATCAAGAAAAACTAAAGTAAAGAAACCCTAGTATGACATAAGCCACATGACATCACATGGACATATGTCAAGATCACACTCTTGATGCATAAGATTTGTCTAGTTGGAAAGGCGTTGAAATCAAGGGCAAGATTCAACCAACACCTCTTGCAAATATCAAATAGTCCAAGGATTAAATAGTAAATCAAGATGCTATAAATACCCCTCGCCTCCTTACAATTTCGTGCAAGTTTGATGTTGTGAAGGGAAACTCTTGCAAAATTAATTCTAGAGAGAGAAAGAGAAGGAGGAAGAGAGAAAGAGATCAATGTGTCTAATTAAGGATTAAGAGCAAGATTAATGTTAGATTAACCTCTTTCAATATCTCATTAATTGATTAGTGATTAATTTGCCTATGATTAGTAATGAATTAAGGATGGAACAATGATGGATTGAGGATTGATTAAAGCTTAATCATGCCATTAAGGATTGGAAATTGACAAGAATTCTTCTATCTTGTTTATGTGATGGTTGATTGACTTTGTTTGATGATTGTATGAATTTTTTAACATCATACCCAAAGAGAAGGTGTTGGCTGAAATTTTATATGCATGTGGATGAATGAATTTTGAGTTAAGTAATAGTAGGAAAGTGGTTAGAAAGTAAGATTATGTATGTGTATGGAAAGAAACATTGAGAAATCCATTTTCCCAACATTTATACATGGTTTAGCCAGTGCTATTTCCAAGGGAAGGAAGATGATTTTGATACTTCAAATGAGTTTAAAATGAAAAATTGTATATGGTACAAGTGAGAAACCAAGTTTTGAAGCATTAAAAACAAATATTAGATTTTTGAGCAATATGCTCTCTTAAGTTACTGTTTTGAGTAATTAATAGGGAAGAAGGTTTCTTTTCAGCTATTTGAGCTTAAAAATTAAATCTATGTGCAAAGTTATAGGGGCAAAGTATGTTACATAAATTTGCAAGTCTAAAGATGCAAAGTTAAGGTTAAAGAAAGTTAATAAAATAGTTATGAAGAAATAATGTGATCAATGGTCTTAATAAGTTATTCATCCATATGTGATGTTATCTACGATTATTGTGTTGATGCCTTATTTTGATGATAACAAAATGATTTCAGGGATTATAAAGCTTAAATTGTTGATGATTAAGTGTTCTTAGTTTAACAGTCGAGTTCTGTCAAGTCTATATGAAAGTATTGAGGAATACTCGAGTTCTGTGCTTTAATACTCGAGCATCAACATTTTTCATGAGTTAAAAACCAATACTTTCAGGCAACACTTGAGTTTTTTGTTGAAAGTGTTAATAATATTGAGTTCTTGACTTCAATACTCGAGTATTGCAAGTTAAAAATGTTTCTAAAATTCAATACTCTAAGTGAAAAGTCAAGTATTGAGATGAAGTGTTACAAACACTCGAGTTATGATTTTGAATACTCGAGTATTGGTATTAAAATATGTTTTGACAGAATACTTTCATGTGAAACTTGAGTATTAGTGTTGAAGTATTGACAACACTCGAGTATTATGTTGCTATACTCGAGTATTGGGTTTTATTTTCAAAAGAGCACTCAACATGTAAAGCAGAATACTCGAGTTACAAATGGAAGTATTGACAACACTCAAGTATTGAGTTTGAATACTCAAGTATTGAGTCAAAATACTTGAACTTGAAGCATAACACTCGTGTTGTGGAGGAAGTGTTGACAACACTGGAGTGCTTGTTCTCAACACTCTAGTATCAGGTAAAAGTTTTCAAATGAAAGACAACACTTCAAGCACAACACTCGAGTATTAGATGAAAGTGTTGACAACACTCGAGTATTGACTTTTGAATACTCGAGTATCAAGCTCCATTTTCTAAAAAACACAACACTTTCATCTAAACACTCGATTTATGACAGAAAAGTGACAACACTCGAGTTTTCTATTTTCAACACTCGAGTATTGTGATGATTTCACTTCAAGTCTTATTCTTAACACTTGAGTATAAGGATTTCAACACTCGAGTATTTGCACTAAATTTCAAAATCTTCTTCAAAACTTTCAGATAACACTTGAGCATTTTCAAAAGTATTTGTGAAACTCGAGCACTGATAGAAAACACTTGAGTATCATTTCATAAAATTCAAAGTGCTTGATTAACACTCGAGTACTTTGAGTAAACACTTGAGTATTGTTTCTTAACGGCTATTTTCTCTCTCTGACAGCTTTTCACTTGCTCTGCATCTTTCCTTATTCATGATTAACAACGTTTGAGCTTCACCTGCCCTCATAAATGCAGAAACCAGGATCATAGAAAGAGAAAAAGTTGTCCTCACAGACAGATTGCATAATTCAAGCCTTCATCGTCCACGCTACTCAGAAGCATTTATTACCGCATTAATGGTGAAGACGAAGAGTTGGTTAATGGGAGTCACGAACACTTAAATGACTCTAATGGGAAATTTATTACTACTCATCTATAAAAAGACCGAGCATTCATTACGGAGGATACAAGAAAAACAACACTGACTAGCATTCAAAGCTTTCATCTTCATTCTCTGTAAATCTTTGAATATTCTTTCCAAGCCTCATCAGTTGTTATCTACTCTTTGAGAGAGTTTCTTTGAGCATTACCTTCTGTAAATTTGAGAGAAATTCAAGGTTGGGACCTTGAATCCATTGGGCTATGAAACTGTTAGAAAACAGAGAGCGTGAGTCTCTGTTTTATTACATATTGTGAGGGGGAGTGTGAATCTCTATTGTAAAGGCATTATTGGCCTTATTTGCTGTTGATAGTGGATTTGAAAATCTCGGAGGTGCTCTGAGGACTGGAAGTAGGTCAAGTGGATCGAATCAGGATAAATCTCTATGTTCATCATTTCTTTCCCTCTCAGTGACTTTAATTTTATTCTGTGGTTTAAGCTTAATAATTTTTTTAATTGACCAATTCACCCCCTCTTGGTCAAATCCTACGCTAACATTTGGTATCAGAGCAGGTCTCTTGTTGAAAGAACTTAACAGTTTCAAGGAAAAAGATCCATGGTAGGATTTGGCGAACACATTATAGCTGATGAAGTTCAATCACCAAACCACCTGTATTCAACAACCAAAAATTCTTTTTCTGGAAAATAAAGTTCCAGAACTTTATTTTAGCCACTGATTTTGATTTGTGTGATGTTTTTGAAACAGGAAACATTGTACCGATGAAAAAGGACAAAGACCAGCTGGTTCCTAAAACTAAAGCGGAATTTGATGAAGAAGATAAGAATATGAACCTAAACAAAAAGGCCGTTTTAATGCTTCAGGCAGCATTGAATGAAGATGACTTCTTCAAAGTTTGTACCTTGCCTTCCGTAAAACATATGTGGGATGCTTTTGAAATAGCGTACGAGGGAATTGAAGCGGTTAAAGAAAGCAGAGTCAATATGCTGACACTAAGTATGACTTACTCAAAATGAGAGAAGAAGAAACAATTGCTGAGTTTCAAATGCATCACACTCATCTAATAAACAAGTTGGCAGGTCTCGGCAAAACATATGATCAACGTTTCCAAGTAAGAAAGATATTAAATGTTTTGTTCAGCAAATGGGAAGTAAAAGTCACTGCTATTGAAGAATCTAGAGGAGAATCAATGACCTCGGTGGCAACGCTATTTGGAAGTCTTGCTGAATATGAAAGCAAGCAAAAGTTCAAAAAGGAGTTGTCCAACATAAATGAGAAAAAGAAGAAGGGACTGGCTATCAAAACTGTTAAAGAAAAGGACAAAGAGTTAGAAACTGAAGAAGAAGAAGGTGACGTAGAAGATGAAGAACTTGTTATGGTGGTCAGAAAATTTAGAAGAATGTATCGTAAGGATCAACGATTTAAAAGGTCATTCAAAGGAGGATCAAACAAAATAATTTGCTATGAGTGCAACAAGCCTGGCCATATGAAAGCAGATTGTCCTCAGCTTGCAACTCAAAACAAAGAGAAAGAAAAAGACAAAAAGAAACCAAAATTTTACAAAAAGAAGAAAAAGGCTTGTCTCAGGAATCTGGGGTGACAGCTCAGATGAAGATGAAAGCGAAGCTGAGGAAGAAGCTAATCTATGTCTTGTTGCTCAGGAAGAAGAAGACTCATAAGTTGAAGAGGTAATTCTGGAACCCACTTATGATGAACTATGTGCTGAGTATGATGACATGCATGTTGAACTTCTAAAGTTTGCAAAAGAATATTATCATTCCTTAGGAAGAAGGTTAAAGAGCTCAAAAAACCAAATGAAAAATCTATTGCTGAAACCATAACCATCAATAAATGTTTAAACTGTGATGTTTTGAAATTTGAAAATGAATGATTGTCCAAAACCTTCAAAATTTTACTCAAGGAAATGAAATGTTACAAATTATTTTGAAAAAATAAAGAGTTATAAATGACAGAAGTGGCATAGGATATGAGCCACAAAATGATTTCAAACAGGGGAAGAAAAAGAATGGAAATAAGAGCTACTTGAAATACTTTTAGAAATCTGTGCATTCATCCGAACCATTTGCATTTTGTAGTTATTGTAATAGAAAAGGACATCAAACTAGGAATTGTTATTTTAAGAAGAATAAAGCTTTGGGGACATATAAATAGGTACCAAAAGGAACTTCTGTTCCAAAGGCACCAAATACTAACCCAAGAGGACCCAACAGAACTTGGGTACCTGAGACCACTAAATGATTCTCTTTCAGGTATGTCTTAGAGTATCCAAATCAAGCAAGTGGTATATTGACAATGGATGCTCATGACACATGATAGGAGATGAAAGCAAATTCCTCATTTTAAAAGCCAAAGAAGGAGGCAAAGTGAGCTTCAGAGGAAATCAATCTGGAAGGATAACTGGAATTGGTGAAATATCAAATACCAATGGAGCTCCTATCAAAGACGTATATCACATGGAAAGACTTTGTCACAATCTTCTTAGTGTGAGCCAAAGTACCGACAAACAAAATTGGGTGATTTTTTACTCTGAGGAATGCTTCATCATCAGCAAAAAGGATCTATCTATTAATAAAGAGAATTTGAACATTCAACTTAGAGCTCCTAGGGATGGTAATTGCTACACTATTGACTTAGAAAAGAATTACACCAATTCCTGTTTGATTAGTCAAGCTGATGAAATCCAATTGTGGTATAAATGATTGGCACACGTTAACATGCATCAACTTGACAAATTAATCAGGAATGAATTAGTTCAAGGGCTTCCAAAGCTGAAGTTCAAAAATGATTTGATTTGTGATGCCAGTGAAATAGGTAAACAAACAAAATCTTCTTTCAAATCAAAAATAGAGATTTCATCAAAAAGACCACTTGAACTACTTCATATGGATTTAATGGGTCCTACTAGAGTAAAAAGCCTGGGAGGAAATCTTTACACTCTTGTGATTGTTAATGATTACTCTAGATTTACATGGACCATATTCTTAACTTCAAAGAATGAAACTTTTGAATTATTCACTGTATTTGCCAAAAAGGTTCAAAATGAGAAAGGTATGTCTATTGTTTCTATTAGCACAGATCAATGAAAGAATCAATCATAACTTCTCAGCACCAAGGACTCCTCAATAAAATGGAGTGGTGGAGAGGAAGAACAGAGTACTTGCAGACATGGCAAGAGTAATGATGACAGAAAAGTAAGTGTCTCAAGTGTTTTGAACAGATGCTCTAAGCACAGCCTGTTACATATCAAACAGACCATATATAAGACCCTCTCTGGGGAAAACACCATATGAGCTATTCAAGGGAAGAAAACCAAATTTGTCCCATCTACATGTCTTTGGTAGCAAGTGCTTCATTAACAATAATGGTAAAGACAACCTTGGTAAGTTTAATCCTAAGTCTGATGAAGGTTTATTCCTTGGTTATTCAAATAGGAGTAAAGCATTTAGAGTTTTTAATAAAAGAACTTGTACGGTGGAAGAATCAATGCATGTAGTTTTTGTTGAAACTAATCCTCAACCAAAATCTAATGTTGATGAAGAAATTATTATCTCAAAAGGTTTTGGAAATCAAAGTAGAGAAAAATCACTTGATAATCAACCTTCTCAGGACTTTGAAAATGACCAATCTGATGAGTTTTCTAAATCTCCTCAACCAAAAGCCTCGAAATACATCCGCAATCATCCCATCAATCAAATGATTGGAGAGGTGAGTGAAGGTGTACAAACCAGGAAAAGATTTATTCATGAGGCTCAATTTTCAGCTTTTATTTCAAAAATAGAGCCTAAGAATGTTGAGGAAGCTTTGTCTGACAGTGATTGGATAATTGCAATAGAAGAAGAATTAAATCAATTTGAAAGGAATCAAGTATGGGATTTAGTTCCCTGACCCAATGATCATCCAGTCATTGGTTCAAAATGGGTATTTAGAAATAAACTTGATGAATCAAGAATCATTGTCAGAAATAAAGCCAGATTCATTTCAAAAGGATATAATCAAGAAGAAGGCATTGATTATGAAGAAACTTATGCTCCAGTGGCAAGATTGGAAGCTATACGTATTCTACTTGTCTTTTCTTCAATTATGGATTTCAAACTTTTTCAAATGGATGTAAAGAGTGCTTTTTTAAATGATTTTATTATGGAAGAAGTTTATGTTGAGCAACCTCCTGGTTTTGAAAACCTTTCCAAACTAAATCATGTTTACAAATTAAAAAAGCTCCCTATGGTTTGAAACAAACTCCCAGAGCTTGGTATGAAAGATTAAGTAATTTCTTAATCAAGAAAGGTTTTGTTAGAGGAAAAGTGGATACAACCCTATTCATTAAGCATTTAAAGTTAGACTTATTAATTGTACAAATTTATGTTGATGATATTATCTTTGGTGCAACTAACAATGATCTTTGTCAAGAATTTGCCAAGATAATGCAGGGAGAATTTGAAATGTCCATAATGGGAGAATTAAATTTCTTTCTTGTACTTCAAATTAAGCAAAATAAAGATGGCATTTTCATTAATCAGGCCAAGTAGCTCAGAGAGCTACTGAAGAAGTTTGGAATGGATCAATGAAAAAGTGTTGACACTCCCATAAGCTCAAGTACACTCCTTGATGTAGATGCAAATAGAAAGGATTATGATATCAAGAAATATAGAGGAATAATTGGGTCTTTGCTCTATCTCACAGCAAGCAGACCTGACATTCAATTTAGTGTTGGAATGTGTGCTCGTTATCAAGCTGCTCCAAAGGAATCCCATGCTGAAAATATCAAGAGAATTCTCAGATATTTAGCTGGTACCACTGATCTTGGATTATGGTATGCAAAAGGAAGCAGTGAAGAGTTAATTGCCTATTCAGACTCTGACCATACTGGGTATAAGACTGACAGAAAAGTACGAGTGGCCAATGTCAATTCCTTGGTGGAGCTCTGGTATCCTAGTTCAGCAAAAAGCTATCAACAGTATAATTATCATCCATAGAAGCTGAATATATTGCTGCTGCAAGCTGTTGTGCTCAAGTTTTATGAATGAAGTAGGAACACCAGGATTTGGGAATGATTTTCAAGGAAATTCCCATCTAAAGTGACAATACTAGCATAATAAATCTCTCAAAGAATCCTGTGCATCATTCAAGGACCAAGCATATTGATATAAGACATCCTTTTATCAGGGATCATGTGCAAAAAAAAGACATTAAAGTTGAATTCATTCCTACTCATCTTCAGCTGGCTGATGTCTTCACAAAACCTTTGGCCAGAGAACAATTCATAACTATCAGAAGAGAATTGGGAATGGTAAATCCCAATGAATTGTAAGTATAATGTTGATTTAATGTTATTTTGATGATTATATCATTACTAACTTAAGCTTCTGAGTGTTTTGACAAAGTTTTGCAGGTATTGAACCAAACACTTGAAGGCAAAACTCGAGTTCTGGAGGTAGGAAAATGAGGTGTTCAACAATTCTTGATGAACATTCGAGTGTTATGAGGTATTACTTGGGTGTTAATTGCTTAAAATTTTGAAATAGTCGAGTTTCAGGTTCAAGTGATGATTTATGGTACAACACTCGAGTTTTGGGAACCAATACTCGAGTACTGAGCATCATTGGAAGTCAAATACCCGAGTATTAATTGGAAGTAAATGTAATACTCGAGTGTTCAATCTTAATACTTGAAGTATGGTGAGTATTTTGAACTTGAGAATTCAAAGACTCGAGTTTTGAAAGATCAATACTCGAGTGTTGAAGTGTTTTTTAGACTAAGGACCTCGATACTCGAGTACTCCATGATAATACTCGAGTGATGGCATTCGCTAAATGAAAGGGGACCCCGATACTCAAGTACTGAAATATCAATACTCGAGTGTTGGCAAGCAAAGACCAATACTCGAGTACTCAAGGCTAATACTCGAGTACTGGCCTATCTGTTCATCTTCCTTGAAGCAATACTCAAGTACTGTTAAAACAATACTCAAGTGTTACACTCAAAACTCAAGTGTTGCGTTACAACACTCAAGTACTCAAGGTATTTTACCTTAACACTCGAGTACTGATACAGAACACTCGAGTATTAACGCATCTGATCTTCAAAATCACTCTTTTGTCAAACACTCGAACCCTAACTTCATTTTCTTCACTCGAGTTCTCTTAAATGCCATCATCCGATCAGTTGCAACCTCTCCCAAACCATTACAAACCTATTCATCCACCAAAATCTGTTAAAACCCCCCATTCACTCATTTAAAAATTGCCTTTAATCCACAGATTTTCCACCTTTCTTCACTCATGCTCTCGATATCTCTTGCACCTAACCTTCACCAAAATTCCAAATCTTGCTCCCAGATCACCATGGTTCGTACTAAGAGGACCAAATCATCAACTCCTACTCCATCCCAATCTGCATCATCCAAAAGGGTGAGAATTGTGGAGCTATTTGAGGAGGAAAAGACAGTGACACCATTGGTTCGCAAGCCTCACACTGGTCAACCAAAATCCATTATGAAGAAAGACAAAGGTAAGGCTCAAGCAACATCTTCCTCAGTCCCAGAGTAATCGTCTGCCCAGGTGCCATACTCTGAAACAGAGAGCGCTTCTCCTGGAAGCTTGATTTCAAGCATGAAGAAAAGAAGAAAAGAAAAGAGAGTGGCCCAGGGAGAAGATCAAAGAAGGAAACAAGACTTAAACCCCCTCCAGTTGTTCGTCGTTGTTATTGTTTTAAGTTGTTGTAAAGATTTATGGAAAGCTCAAAATTATGGGGAGGTGCTGCCCAAATTTCTTTTAGTCTAAGGGAAGGTGTTTTTGAGTAGATCAAAGTTAAGAAAAGGGGTTTTGGAAGCAAGGAAACACATGGTTTCGTGAGCAAAGTTGAAAAACACTTCCTTTCCTTATTTTTGCTACTTTCGTCCAAGCTAAAGAAAAAATAGAAAGGATGTGTTTTTGAGCATTTTGATGATTCCATTGGCTTCAAAATGATGTTTTGTGTAGGGTAAAGCTAAGAGATGGATTTTAGAAGCTTAAAGGGCCATAAAAATCAAGTATTGAACTTGTAGGACACTTAGAAAACCAAAAACGGGGTTTTATGTGTTTTGCAAGTTTTGTTGTATTTTGATGATGGCATGTTTATGTGGATGTTGTGCCATGATTTTTAGGGGTTTAAGAGTTCCCAAGAGCATCTTGAAAAAGAACCAAGAACACTTTGGAAGTTGGATTAAAGGAAAGCTAGGATCTTGAGGTAGCAAAACTACTAATCTTCTTTTTTGTTTAAGAAAATAATTTGTGAATGTTTCATGAACTTTTATAATGAGCAAAGTGCATGATTTATGTATGAAATGTGACTTTTGTGCTATGGCCATATGCATATTCAAGTGAAGTTTATGTGTCACATGTTTAGATGTTCATACACATGCCATAAAGTTATGTATGCACATTCATAATGTTTTGATTATGTGGTTTTGCTATTGGGATT
>JANTPZ010050036.1:3580-23938 GCA_025593235.1 Vachellia pachyceras | reverse complement strand
AGACGTGTCATTCCAAACGGCTCTCTCAAGGCTCCTCTTGGCCTTGCTGCCAAGGAATATGGGTTTGGTTCGTAAGGCTTCTAACAAGTTCATGTCTAACATGACTTTATTTGTCCCAGTTGTATCTGCGTTGTACCTAGATCTCTCTGAGCCCTTAAGATCATATACCCTTGCTATATTTCTCTGGTAAAAGAGATTCTCCATTACCATTACATCTATTTTTGTTTCCTTGCCACCTTTAGGGTATTTGACAGTGACCTGTTACAAAAAAAAAAAACAGAGATTTACACGATAATTCCACAATTCCCATCAGCTGTCTAGATCATCAAGCCACCAAATGTAGCCTCACCTGATAAATACCAAGAATTTTTGCAAGGCAAGTTGGGCTTCCTGAGTTGAGGGATTCTGTCAGATACTTAAAATACTGAGATGCGAATTCCTCAAAAGAATCTAATTCTGTCTTTGTGACTTGCTTAATAATAAACCTTTCATCCAACGATTTGGCAAAATATACGTTACTTTTGCCTCCTTGTGCCCTCCACCTCTTGCACCGGCTTAGGGACCGTACAAAATCAACTTCATTAGGGCAGCACTTCTCTCTAAGCAAGTCAAACTGTTTTGCAAAGTAACACGTCACAGAAAAATTCACTTTCCCTCCAGCAACTGTTGAGTCATCACCAAAAGAAATTCGCAAATGTAAAGATTTTTTGGAATCTGAGAGGAGAGTACCAATAGAAGATGGAGCATCTTCAGGCACATAGTTACCATAATGAATATAATCTAAGTCCAGTGAGCCCCAGGCTGAAAAGGTGGAAGTAGCTAAATCTTCCCTGCTTCTCTCATGGGTAATCCAACTTCCATCATGCAGATCCAACTTATCAGTAACCCAGTCATCATATTCCTTCGAACTGAGGGCATAGGATATTATACTAGAGTAATCATTATCATAAACAGCAATAACCCTATCACCCAGATGAGTTTGGGAATGCAGTAATCGAACACCTTCAGAGATGCGAGATGCAGAGGAGATGAATGTTGGTGTGGTGCTTAGTATCAGATTTAGCTTCTGTGCTTCCCATGAAAGCATTTGGAAGTGAGTCCCCAAAACATAAGAGACAGGATCTCTAACCACACTCCTGTAGTCTCCTGAGGCATGAAAAGATCTTGTTGATAACTGCAACGAGAGGGGCACGCTTTTCCTGATTTGTTCCTGAACTCTTATAGCCGAGTCAAATGAATGGACTCTCATTGGTTGTGTCAGACTCCTGAAAGAAGGGTTATCATTTTGACTAGATGATGTTATAGATTCAGCTAGGGGACCATCTGCTTGACCTGTACGGAGAGGTTCAACACTTGAAGGAGGTTGATCTGTTCCAGTCCATGCAGAATCTATTCTCTCAGAAAGATTGGATTCATCTGAATTCACTTCCTCTCCATCAGCATGACCCAATGTAGATGGTTCAGGAGAACAAGGTTTGAGCGCCTCATCCTTCTGTTTGAGAATATGCCTTTCACAAGATTCCTGCAATTTCAAAGGATGAAGTTCATTTGGCAGAAGCCCAATGTCATAAATGCAAATTGAAACAGCTCTTAATTCTTTAACCTCTTCACAAGACTTGTTTCCGTGCTTAATACTGGATGTAGCACTCCTTTTAATAAGAGAATCCAAGGAATGAAGCCGATTATCCCATACATGTGAACCAATTAGAAGAGATCGCTTCAAGCGATTTAGTTCAAGAACATCTAAATCAATCTTCCCTGGTTGAGAGGCCTCTGATATGGCTGATTGTAGCAAACTCTGTACACACATACAAAAGATCTAATGATAAACATGATTGCTATTGAAATAGACACATACGGCACTTGCACACTATAGGGCATAATGGACCAATATTCCTGATATAACTTTTAGCTCTAAAGTCTATACCAAATATATAGTTTAACTCACTTGATAATCAGTTCCTTCTATTCTAAGCATATCTTTTAGCTCAGTTATATGGCTATGAATGTCGCAAGAATCTGTAGGAAATGAACTCTTTTTCTCCAAGCTTTCAAGCACATCTGATATCTCCCGGTACAAGGTTTCAACATTACTCAAAAGCTGTAGAAGAAAAGGGATTAAATTAAATTTTGATGCCAAGGAAAAAAAATCAACATATACAACATACTATTGAGGCAATGTTAACAAATTGAAAGTAAATAAGAGAATTAGTATCTTAAAGTAACCTCTTTAGACTCCTTTCTAAGCCACTCCTCCTGAATGCGATCAAATTCCATTACTAATGGAGGCAAATGGACAGAGAGAATGTCAATAGGAGAATACCGGACAAAAGCAACCGTGCTTCCAAACCTGTTACAGCAGTTCGTTTGTTAGCTTTCAAGTGTCCATAATAAACAATAATGAATGTGAAATATGAATGATTTACCCATAATATCGAAGACAGTCCCTCTGCAATGAATGGCCACAGGGTGCAACTCGATTCGCAGTTGCATGGTTTGAAAAGCTTAGTTCCAAGAACTTTCCAAAGGACAATCCCCAGGCAGCATCTGACATAACCACTCTTCGGGTTGCAGGTGGAACTCCATTCTCATCATGAGGGCACTTTAGGCAACGGTGCCACATCCAAATCTTGCCATCTCTTTCACCAGGTAACTTGACAGAGGGAAGGCGCCTGACGTTGATTGTAAGATTTCCTTGCTGGTGTGTATAGCATTGGACATGGGCCTCCACAGGCTCCTTACAAGACCGACAACATGATGTCTGAGGAAGGAAAACATCAATCAACCATTTTCCATTTAGAATTGACAGGTTCCAATAACAGTACAGCACAACAAAACAAACATGAGTTACCTCATCAAATAGGTCATCATGAAGAAATCTCCCAAGAGGCTTATCAAAACAGCCATAGAACTTTATTCGCAGCAACCTTGACTGTTCACAGATTGTTCTCTTCGATACACAGCGGCTAGAAAAGTACACCAAGATGCTTCGGTGACTATCGGTGGCAGAAAAGTATTCACCAGAAAGTTCATCCTCTTCAATATCATCTTTAGTTGATTTAGAAATTTCACCACGCTGCCTTTCCTCTTGAAACATGGATTCTTGCAAGTCTGATTGTGAATGGCTTCTCATGCCATAAGAATGCATATAGTCCACATCTGATTCATTGTATGAATAATAATTAGCTGATTCTCCAGTCAAATTAGATGTTAAATCATTCTGGCATGCATCAAAATGCAAGTCTTCAATTTTATCATCTCTGGTGCATGCATCAGAAGGAAAACTGGGATCATCAAGATACTCTAGTGCTGATCCCAAACCCTCAAAATTTAATTCAAGACCCTCTAGTTCATCCACTTTAGCCACGGCGTCAGCCTCCGATGGGCACATCGTTGGAGCAAGGGTGTCAGACAATACAGAGGTATTGGGGTCAGTTGTTGACCTATCTGGCTCAACCATTGAGTGTTTCAGTCTCATTTTAGGTAGGGTTGCACCCTCATCAGCAAGGAAGGATGTCTCGAGAGACAAATGATAGGCAGCAAAGACTGCATATTGAACAACATGCTTAATTTTCTTTAGATCTTCACGGCATGCACCTTTCAGTAAGACCTAAAATAAAACCAAAATCAGAAACCGATACTTCCACACATCTTACTCAGCCATTACACATTACATAAAGTGTAGCTTGAAGGAATTTTAAAGAGAAAAATGTAAGAGAAAGCACTGGAAGTAATGCTTGTTAATTAATAATACAAAAATGTGAGCATGCAAGGGAAGGAAGAAAGAAATTACCGTGCAACCCAAACGCCTAGGACAACCTTCAAAAAACATTAAGGTCTTTGACGACTTTTTGTTTAACTGGTTGCCAGTCTCAAGATCTTCTACCATTCTATCTAGTCGGAACAACTCACAGTGCCCCAATCTTGCTTTAGACAAACTATCCACCGATGGAGTGATAAGTCCACCAGTGCAGCGGGCTATGCGTTCCAGCAAAGACTTTTTCACATTCAACACCAATGAAATTTCCTTTGTCAGCAGATATTCCAGGGCAATCGGAGCCACACTTTTTTCCACCAGCAAAACATTTGGACGGAGGGCCTCAATTTTTGAAATAATCATCTGCAAATGATTATTTTCCTGCCAGGTTTTACAAAATCCAGAAAAATAAATAAATAAATAAATAAATAAACAATCTCCATGAAAATTAAATGTAAGATGAACTCCATCGTTGAATCAAGAAGGCACCTGCTGTAACAATGTATCAAAAGAAGCCAGTTGGTTTGGAACTTTCTGAAATTCAAGTGCTCCACCTAATAGAAGCAATCTAGGCTTTTTATATTGTGAGGTCATGCGCTTATGCTTTATATTTTTTGTGCAAACTACTCCTTTGATAAGGATGCTGCAAAAATATAATAGTTAATCACAAAGAATTGCATAGGAAAATGTTTTGTTGCAAATTTGGATCACATAATACCTCTCAGTTGGACTTCCAGTTGCAATACATTTAACCTTTACATAAGCACCGGGATCCATACTGCCTCCTTTGCTAGTATCTGGTCTAACATAGTTAGCAGCTTGCCAAGCTAATGTTGCAACTATGTCAAGCCAGTCTTCAGAACCATCTTCCTTACCAACTTTAATACCCTCTCCCAGTAAAAGCTGTAAAACAAGAGCTCTAAAATGACCCTGTATGACAGCTTTTAGTGGTTCTTTGTTTCCCTCATTTTGCTTCTCTTTTGCAGAAAAAACATTAGATAGGCTGCTGTTGGATGAGAACAAGGCGCCTGAGTCACCAACATCATCATCCTCATCATCATATGGAAAGAAAGTACCTTCTGCATCATCATTCTCATCATCAGGCGGAGGGGGAAACCAGATAAGACCACTGTTCTCAAAATCCAATGGCCTCTGTGAACTCTCAGCCTGGTTCCGAAAAATCAACAAGTCATCAGAAAAATAACCAGTATTATATGCATCCTCAGTCCCTTGTTCAGGCTTTCCTAAAACAGCCGTAGTTTGTTTATCAAAGGGACCATTATGCTGGGAAACGGAGATCCTCTCTTGTCCCTGCTGTACAGGAAGCCCAACCCTAGAGGAAGTAAAATCAATCCTGGAAGGGCTCTCAGAAGGGGACTTATAGCTGTAAGTCTCATTTTTAGCACTAACACTACAAGTATCTATATCTGAATCATTATGGTAATATAAACTTGAAGAGCTGAAATGATGCTTCCCAAAATCCTCAGTCCCATCTTCATCGCTCCTGCATTCATACACATGCTTTCAATAATGTATACTGATACTGTCGTGGTAAACTTGGATAAGCATTATATCTTTTAGAATCACTTGGGTGTCATTCATTAAAAGAGTGTTTGTTTGCAGTAACAATAATCATTATTCAGATTTGCAGTTCACTTTCACAAAACAAAGCAATCAAATTAAAGCAATTACTCATATGTTCCTAAATGAAGAGCCAAAAGACATATATAAAAGCATACAAATATCCTCTTATTGGGGACAAATTGTGGTTACCTGCCAGCAGATTGATGAGTAGACACTGAAGATGCAAGAGTAACAGATGAATCCTTGCTCCTCTGAAGATAATACCTATAGTCTTGGTCTTGAAAATAGCGTTCAAAATGATTTCCATGATTCAAATCGTGATTCAGCAGCGAACAGATTCCTTCACTTTGAACACTAAAACAAGGTGATGGCGGCTCAGGACTTTGTCTGGGGCTATCGTGAGGAGAGGCTGAAGGATGCACCTTCTCAACATACTTCCTCTGACCTTCATACTTCCCATCATCACCTGAACAGAATTTGCAGGAATTGACAGTTTCCTTGAAGCCGGGGTTATCAGAAACTCGCACACATTTCCCACACAACCAGCGGCCACAGCTTTTGTAATTGTACTTGTTTGAGATTTCATCAAGGTTTATATTACACTCACAACACATTTCTCTGCTGTTATTGAGCATATCACTTTCGACTGACAAAACTTGTAAATCTCTTCCTCCCCAAGAAACCCAAGACCTCACCTTTGCTATTAGATCTAGTAGTGAACTATCAGGTATTCCCATAACATGTAATCCCCCAACAGATAATTCAACAAGTGCCTCAAAACAACAAAACAAAAAATTATTTAATCTAACTCTTTCTTCTCTTTGAAAGTCAAGTATAGAACTTTTTCTTTAACATGACTAAAAGAAAGAAACAAAAAAAAAAAAAAATCTACCCTTTGGCACGGGAAAAATAATTGCTTTAAGTATCTAAAAATATAAAATATGTGATGAGTGACGATAGAAACCCACGATAAAATTGGGGATGACTAAAATTATCTAAATCAGATTCCTAATGCTTCTTTTTTTTTTTCCTTTTATATTTTTCCTTTTTGGGAATTTTGAAAACTTAAAAATAGGAGCAAATCCCCCAAGATTCAAATAATATCAACGGAGGCATCGACGACGAGCGACCAAGACTCACCAATCTAAAATTATTTACACCAAAAGCCTGACATGGAAACGAAAACCCAAAAAACAATTTCCGCTATAACAACGAAGAACTGAAATTCCTTGAAAGCGAGGACAAGAAAAACAAGTTCGAAATGCCAATGACCCCACTAATTAGCCGACCCCTGAGATTCATCAAGAAAGCCTTCAGAAATCGGTTCTGGAATCACCCCATAAATAATCATAAAAAAGAGACAAAACCCTTAATAGAAGACAAGTTTAAGTTTATCTCTGAACAAAAAATGTTGAAGTCCTTAATCTGAAACAGAGGAAACAAGACGAAGAGGAAGAGGCAATAGTAGTTTCCGGAAACAAGAGATAAAAGGATGAACTAAAGAAGGAAGAAGAAGCTTTAATCAGTGGGAAGAATGAGAATCAAAAGGAGAAGTACGAAGAAGGTTCCCTTTCTACCGGAGTCAGGCAGCTCGCACCTCAAACATCACTTCCTTCTTACACATCTTTCCCGGCCTCGCTCTTTGCCCTTTTTGTTTTTCTTTTCTTTTCCTGTCACCCCTTCCTTCCTTTACCTTACTATAATTATTCTTTATTCATTTATTGATATTATTATTGGTTATTGATTATTAATAATTGATTTTATTTTTTAAAACGAAAGAAAAGAGTAAGAACTCAACATTCTCTCTCCTCTATCTCTTTTTTGGGGAGATTTCGTATATGCGCCAAGTAAAGGAATAAATCACGCCAAATCTCTAAAATCATGAAATTAAGGGGCAATCATATAAAATTTGGATTAGATTAATTGTAAATAAGAAAATATTTATTTGACTATGGTTAAATAATCTAGAGGAATTCAAATGATGTGGTAAAAATAACTTTTTACATTTAAAATTAATCTGATCTACACCCTATGAAATTGTAACTTCTTTATTTTAAGGGACTTGATAGTAATTATTTCTATTTTTGAGACTTTTATGTAATTTTCCCGTTTCTTTTTTGTGAGGTTTTCTCTTTCTTTCGAAATATATAAATGATAATGATTCCTCAGTTGGTATAGAAAAGTATATAAAAATCGGATTATTTTAATGCTTAGAAAAATATGATCCTTCTCTTATTGGTCATTAAGGGTATGCTTAACCCCATTTAATAAATCTTTGAGATCGACTTTTTGGTTAATTAATTTCCATTTGGATTTCTTTTTAAAGTTTTGCTGGTTTTGATCTTTCTCCAAGCTTCCTGTTCATTGGTCAGCATCAACTGAGTAAACCATACACAGTACTTTTTTTTTTGTTTCTTCGTAAATTTATAATAAACAAAATCATTCATAATCTCTGTATATTTAATATCAAGTTAATAAAATTTCTAACATAAATTTATAAACGATTACACACAACACATTTTTTGTATAATGTAAACATAATTTAAATAATAAATGAAAATAAGTACAATTTATTTTAGAAAATTGAATTAATATTTTAACTATGACATGTCTAATAGCCAATAAAAAAGATAAATAAATGTGTGCTTCGGAATTTGGTGTGGCTACAACGCATGCATTGGACTTCAAGGGATAGGTAGGTGGGGTAAAATTAAATTCTTTGCTACCGATTATTGATTTTTATGATAAAACTAATAACAAATTTTAAGTCAAATCATTTATTGATTGGATTTTCAACATCATGGTAATAAATTATTGAATAAAATAAATTTATTTTTTCAATTGCATGAGAGACCTCAGCTACGTAATACTATCATCGTTCAAAGCCATAGCAATAAACTCAGGGGGATGATTGACAAAGGTGATACCCTCCGCCATATTCAGCGCATATTTAGCTGTAGTATCTACCACTCTATTCGCACTTTTGCTACACCAGACTACACTTGCATCCCATTCCTTCTCAATCCATTGCTTAATTTCATGAAGCAGGCTTTCTTCTTAATGTTCGACGTTCCAGCCACTAGTGAAGAGTTCCACCACATCTCTGCAATCAGTTTCCACGACTATCTTCCTCCATTGCAGATCCCATGCTTGTTTGAGTCCCCACAAAACAGCCCATAGCTCAGCATGGAGACTTGTCCCTTTTGACATTCTGAACAAAAACCCGTCAAGCATTAACCCATCATGATCACGTGCAATTCCAGCACATGCAAACTCTTTGGAGCTTTGGACAGTTGCTCTGTCAACATTAAACTTAATGCAGCGACATACGGGGGCTGCCAAAGTCCATTCAGTTTTAAAAACCTGCTTGTACTACCTTGCTCCTGCTTCGCACAAGAGAGGATCACCAATGCCTGTGCAATGAGTTGTTTGTATCCTGCCGCATTTTTTTGGAATATATGAGCATTTCGGTTAAGCCATATCTGTCGATTAAGGACCCCAAACCATGTTTTCCATGGAAATCCCAGCACCTCGATCCCAATACTCAAATTCCATTCAATCCATTGTATAAGGTCTTGCATCGCAGAGAAGCGCAGATGGAGCTGAGAGGGAATAATATACTCCCATCACTTAGAAGCAATAATGCAGTCCCTGAGGGCATGCAGAGTGTCTTCGTTCGTACTGTCGCATAATCCACAGCTGATGTTCATCTGCATTCCCCTATTAAACTGACTGGAGTTGGTTAAAAGACGATTCCTCCCACATAGCCATAGGAAATGTCTAAAGCGTTGGTGTCCACTTAAGGTCGTGTACGCTGATTTGATAGAAAAGTCTCCGTCTGTAGACCTCCACCACCTGGGCTAGTCTTCTCTTCTGCTCCAGCATATTGGCTTCACCCAAGCTATGGCATGGACCACAGTTGTAGAAAGAAAAGCTTCAAATTTCTCCCACAACCATTCCTTGTTCAGGTATATGAATGCCGCTACTTTCTCGTCCTTCATTTGCTCATCGATCACCCTAGTCGCATAAGTACTCAACTTCTCATGGTGAGGGAGCCAGCAGTCTTCCCAAAATCTAATATGGTAGCCATCACCTATCTTCCAGCCTATACCTTGGAGGGTTTTTTCTGGTTTTTTTTAATCCCTTTCCATGCTTGAGATTCATATTTACGGCCCTTCACTTGAGGTATAACATCCATCCCACATTTATACTTCTCCTAGAGAAATTTCACCTATAATACATCCCTTCGTGCAACTAAGTTCCAACCAAGTTTCATCATGAACGCCGTGTTTAGTTTCCTAGTTTGGCGCAGTCCCAAACCTCCTTCCTCCTTCCTTTTGCAAACGTCTTCCCAGGCCACTAAATGGATTTTCCTATCGTCTTTTGTGCTGCCCCATAAGACACTGCGATTCTTCTTATCTATTTCATTGCAGACCCGTACCGATAGCAGGGTTATTTGAATTGTATAAGCTGGGATAGCTGTCACCACTGAGGAAAAAGGGTGTGCCAGGCAGCCATTGATAGATTGCTCGCTTTCTAGTTGGTGAGACGGTTATCCATTTTATTGTCACTTCTAGTCACTCTATGGTGATGAAGTGGGATGCCCAAATATTTCCCCAAGTCAGGCGTGGTAGAGAACCCCAGGAATTGGCTAATCTCCACTCACCTAGCATGGTCTATATTTGATGAAAAGAATACTCTGGACTTATTATTATTCACTAATTCCCCCTGACGCAGCACAGAAATAATCTAATCATGCCTATAACTGCCGCTTGATCCAAACTAGCCTCTGCAAACAAAATTAAATCGTCTGCAAAAAAGAGATGAGATATAGCTGTACCATTCTTCTTCAAGCAAAAGGGTAGCTAGCTACCCAGAAGTACTTCATTTTGAATGAGATGAGCAAGCTTTTCAAGTGCAATGACAAAGAGATAAGGGGAAATGGGGTCCCCTTAACAAATGCCCCTACTAGGAAAGAATGTATGCCCTCTTAAACCATTCTATAATATTTGCATGTCGACTGAAGTCAGACAATGGTAAACCAAGTCAATGAAAGTAGAGGGTAAGTTGAGCTCCCTTAGACAATCCATAATAAAAGACCAACTGAGTCTATCATAAGCCTTTTCCAAATCAATTTTGATAGCCATGTATCCCTTCTTTTTCCTCATGTTCCACATCGAATGGATCACTTCCTGTTTAAGGATAACGTTATCCGATATTTGACGCCCAGGAATAAAACTACACTGATTAGGGGCAATCACTTGAGGCAACATACCCTTGAGCCTTGATGCCAGTATTTTTGTCACGGTTTTATAAATTATGTTACACAAGCTGATAGGTCAAAAATCCCAAAATGTCTGTGGTATATCCACCTTAGGAATATGGCAATACTTGTTCCATTTATTTCTTTTATTTTCTGCGGAGATCCAAAAATTTCCTGCACCATACGAATCACCGATGGGCCAACATGATCCCATTGGCTTTGAAAGAAAAATGGATTAAGCCCATCCGGACTTGGAGCCTTTAACGCTCCCATACCAAAGATTGCTTGCTTGACCTCTTGGGGCAACGCCATTTTACCCAAGTCACATGTTACATCTTGAGAAACCGTTGGAAATTTTCCTCCAAAGGTAATTGTGTGGGCCCAGGGAGTGGAGCAAGTAAAAAGTTGCTAAAAATACTTAGTTCCCACCTCCGTGATCTTCCCACAATCTTAGATCCATTCCCCATTCTCATCTTGTATAACTTCGATCTTCTTTTTCCTCTTACGAATGTTTGTTACAGTATGAAAGTACCTTGTGTTCCTATCTCCATAGTGGTACAACTTGCATCAGGACCTTTGTAGCCACATGATCTCTTCCTGAGCTAGACATTTCTCCAATTCTACCCATACCTCATATATTTTCCTATCCCAAAAAGGGTCTTCATGTGCCTTATCACTCAACAATTCCAAATGATGTAAGAGTTCTGCTTTTTGCCTCTCAATTTTGCCAAAAACTTGTTTGTTCTAGCGTTGAGTGTCCTTCTGGAATTGGTTAACATTATCCTTCCACTTGCATTCAACTTTCCAACTATCTTTCACAACTTGTGCAAACCCTTCATGTGCCACCAAGGGAGCAAAAAACCTGAAATGGTTTCCTCTTTGGGTATTATGGGTCTTGTCCTGGAGCTTCAACAGAATTGGACAATGATCTGATTTCAATTTTGGAAGGTGGATAACTAAGGAAGAGTTAAAAGATTCAATCCAGTCTGCATTAGCCACATAACGATCTATTCGACTACTTGATTTGCCTCGTTGCCATGTGAAGTGTGGTCCCTGGAAATCCAATGACGACAGTCCTCGTCTGTTGCACCAATTAACAAATTCATGGTCACGTCCTTGGGGGACGTGGGCATTCGATTGACATTCTTCTCTTAGTAGGATCGAGTTAAAATCACCACCAACACACCACCTACCCACTCCATGGTTTTCAATATTTCGCAAGTGTGGCCACAGTGACCGCCTCATCGTTACGTTAGGGTGCCCATATACCACAGAGAGGTCCCAAGATTCTGATTTCCCCTTGTCGAAGGTGCCATGCAAAACTTAGGCAGCTTTATACGAGACTCTGTAGTCTACACAAGTATCCCAAAAACACCATATACCTCCACTATATCCGTTCGCCTCCACTACGTCATAATTCATAAGACCAATTCATTGAGCCAACAGCTTCACTTTGTTACTATTCTATCGAGTCTCTAGAAGAGCAAGAAAATCAAAGCGGTACCTTTTCCTCAGAGTGATCAGCAATTTAGTAAAAGCGCGACTCCCCATGTTCTTACAATTCCAAATGCATATGTTGATGGCCATATAGCTGCTTTAAAAGGATTCAAAAGAGATCAGCAAATTCAGTCATCCCCATCTGGTGGGGTTTTTACGTTTCACGAATTGGCCTGGGGTTGGGCATCTAGGGGTGGGTCAGATTTCAATGAATTATGAGTGCAAGATGGTGCTCCTGGGTCAAATGGATTATCAGCCTCTATATCATCCATGCACATTCGATCTTCCACATTCCCCACTAACATTGGGTTGGCTGGACCTAAAGCCCTTTTTGTAGCTTCTATTTTATTATTGAATATCTCAATCTTGCCCATTCCCATGTTGTTCTTTCCCTTCTCTAGCCCATCACTTGTGCCCAGCCCCAATCGGGCCTTAGCCTGCAGAAGTCTTTCCATATTGTTTGTTCCATTGACATAGGGCGTTTGGATCATGCTAGTGTTAGTTAAGCCCGACATCTTAGGCCCTTCTTGTCTTGCACTGTCCATTCGGGCGTTCATTTTAGGCCCAATATCCCTGGTCTTTCCTAGCTCAACTCGTGACCAATACAGCTTCGTTTTGTTCTTCTCCAGAGAGTCACCAAACGGCACTGTTTCCTGTGCCTCCCTATTATCCCTTTCGTCTTGATTTACCGAGATTTGATAGCGTGATCCTTGCTCATTGACGAGCGAACTTTTAGTCGTCTAAGTTCACATCAAAGATTTTAACCGAATTAATGTAGTATAGCATCAATCTGGGTCGTGTTCACTTTGAGGAGCCAATAAACGAAATGAAATCCTAGTAATTAAATGCAAATAACCTAGACCGAAAATTAAAGTGGGAAATGTGAATCCTATGAATTAAACTAAAATTAAAATACTTTTTTAATATTTATGAAACCAAGTGAAACCAATGATGATAAATGAAATACGAATAAACGATGATGGAAATCAATTCTCCAACTCAACAACGCCGGCAATCATCACTTCAATGGATATGGGAGTTAAAATAATGAATTAAAGAATTATAATTAAGCTTTAATCCAACAACCGAGCCACCTCGAATTGCCACAAAATATTTTCCAAACTTCCAATTTACTAACTGCCACCAGAATAGTAAAGAGAAATTAAGGATAATAAAACCACCGCTTAATTGTAACTCTGAAATTCAAATAGACTTAAAGCTAGCAAAAGATTATTTGATCCAAGATTCTAAGCCACCTTAGAAAATCACAAGATATTAACTCTAAATTCAATACAATATGATACCACAACATTATAATTGAAATTAAAGTTATAATAAGTCCAATATCAATTGCCAAGTAATAATTCCAGTCACAATAATCTCTAAAATAAATCCTATCAAACAATAAAATTGTTCCAACAATTAGAATAACTATCCTAAGACCTAGGAATTGTTAATCAATTATTGGATAGGAAATTAAAGCAACTAAAACTCCCTTTTGAAGACTCAAGCTAATGCCATTATTGTTGAATTAGAGAATTAAAGAAACTAGCCAACAATTGCCACCAACAATTTCAGACTTCCACAGATTACAGCCACCATCATCGTGCAATGCCTTTGGACCAAGCTTCCAGAATGGATGAACAAGGAACTGGCGAAATGGGTAGAGAAATCCGTGAAGCACAACGACGGTAAGAGGACTCTACACAGCGACGGAAGAAGCTGGATGTGTGTGAATGAATGAAGTTCCAGCGGCATTGTGTGCGGCGTTTCGTGAATGGAATCAATGATTTAATGATATTGTGTGTGTGTGTCCGCTGTGAATAGAAGAAGGGAATTTAATGGATGAATGGGAATAGGTGGCGGAGTGGTTTCTCTGGAGCTATGGATGGCGGCGTGGAAGGAAATGGGAATTGTTGGATGATGGAATAATGCCAAGCTTCTCCCCAGGTGGCATTTTTTTTTTGAATGAATGGAATAATGAAATGGTTTAATGAATGAATGGGTGGCTATGTGTTGTGATGGAAAGATGAATGAGGCAGCTCGTGGGCCCTTAATGTGTGAGTGAATGATTTTAGCGGGCTGGAATAATGAATAGAAGAATTGGGTCCAAAATAAAATGGCTCTTGTGAAGAATTGAACAATGAAGAAGGAATGGAAGAATGGGTTCATGAGAAGTGTTCCTGGATGATGAATCATGAATGAAGCCCATTGCAATTGAAGGTCCAATTTCCAAGATAATATAAGATTTGTAAATCCAAAGCTTTTGATCCCAATTTCTTCCATATGTGCCTACAATGGCAATTAATATTAAGTAGCATCAAAGGTTCTAAAATCAATTATTTAACAAAATGATTAAAAATATGATCATTTAACCTTGATAGATTTAATTTCATATAATTGTCATTAATCATATTTAATGCATTTGAACCCAATAAAAGCCCAACAATAGGATCAAAATTCTCCCAAAATGATACAAATTCACTTGATCGAATATGATTAATTCACTCATCTTGGGGGATTCTCGCGCTCTGATCCAGCCTGTTATTATTCTCCTTCCTAAATCCAACAACTGTCCCTCGAGATTTTTGTGATCGTTGCACCAACGTCCACTCGTCGAAGCCAGTTACCGAACCCGTTCTGTTCCTTACACTCCCATGTCCGTCGGTGCTTCTACTGAAGTTGGTTGGCCTCTGCTCCTCCGTCGCCTCTTTCCCACTTCCACCATCATTGTGATTGTGGTGTCGATAGTGATCTTTGTCATGGCCATACCTCCTGCATCCAAAACAAATGAGGTGGATACCCTCATATTGTACCCGTGTGGCCTTCCCATTAATCAGAATGAAAGGTTTCAGAGGAACATTCAAATCCAACTCGACACAGACTCTCGCAAAATGCCCCTTTTTCCTCCCTATAGTGTTATAATCAACCTTCAATACCTTCCCCACTTGGGAACCAAGGACATGCAGTATGCTAGCGTCGTAGTAATTAACCGGCAGCTTATCTAATCGGATCCATGCAGATATTTTATTAAGGGAAATTTATTGGAAGGTCCCACATAAGGAACTTATTTAATGAATGGTCCCAATTTTGAAAATATTTATCAAAATGTCCTATTGACAACATGAGGTGTTGTCAATACAGCGCATGATGTTGTCAATGCATAGGACCTCAGTTGTCAATGGGACCTTTTGATAAATATTTTCAAAATTGGGACCATTCATTAAATAAGTTCCTTATGTGGGACCTCCCAATAAATTTCCCTTTTATTAATTGCTTCCTCGTCTGGATCAAAACTCTGACCGCCACGACTGTACACAATGTAGTGGTCAAATATTAGCCAGGGGCCTCCCATTGTGCTAGTTCATAATCCTTTTCATGCGCAAATCTAACCACTTAGAAACCTGAGCCAATATTGATCGTCTCAATTTTCCCTTCCTTCACCCAGAGTTGTTGCAGCGTCCTTTCCAGATAGTCAGTACTCACTATACGACCCAGTAACTTCACAAAGGCAGAATTTCTCCACCTCTTGGCTAGTCCATCACGCTCCTGTTTTGGAATAATCACGTTTGGGCCTCTCTCTGTCATTTTGACGTTGATTCTAGACTTCCAACGATCGTTGCTCCACCAATCTTCCTCCTCTTCCTCTACCAGATTTTTCTTACTGTCCACAGCTTCTTTAAAAGATCTTTTTGTCTTCCTCTCCCGCACTCCTTCTCCGGTGTCATCACTCACACCTGTTCGCCTACCCTCCGATGCGTCCTCATGCATCCAATCCTCATCCCTAGGCACAGCGTTTTGACTGTTGGTAAAGATTCCATGTCCTGGGCGAACTTTCTTTCTACTTCGTTGTACTGCATCCTTCTCTCGACGTGGTGGTACTCCATTTTCTTCAATCCAATTCAATCAATAACTAAACGTTAATTTTACAGGCTATAATTTTATTCATGCGGGACCATCGGATAAAAACCCAATGTAAAAGATGACCACCAACCTTGTGGATGCGAAGTTGAAACTTAAAAATTTATTATCGGCATATATAACTGATGCAATATATTTATATTCAAATTTTCTAAGCATAACATGATTTGAGTATATATAATTGATTTAAAAAAATGTATTAGAAAATGAATAATTTTACACTTTACTTAACATGTAAAATGTCTTAATGATGTCAAAATTATGTTTTCAATGATAATGTTTCCTATAAAATTAAATTAAATTTCATAGTCATGAAAGTAACATATATTTTATGAAAATATTTACATATCATTATAGTATTGTATTTATTTTATGAAAAATTAAATTAAGTTGTTATAGGTGCACAATATACTGGATAATAAACTTAAGATTTGGTGTGATATTTCTATGAAATTTATATATGAGATCATGGTGTTCAATACAAGTTGAAAAACGTAGATGTAATGTCAGTTATAATCTGATATTTTTCAGAATGATTTTTTTGTTATTTCTACAGTACATAAGATAAATAGAGATTATACTAATAATTTAACATATACAGGAAGATATTATAGATGGATACGTTCTATTATATGATTCGATGACAATGCATCATGCATGGTTTGGAGTAAAAATAATGGCGTCGTAACTAGAAGTGAAAGTGATGATATTATTACCAGGGTAGTAGAGAGATGATGTAATATTATCACCAGGGTAGTAGAGAGATGATGTAGTCTTTTTATTAATCAAAGTTTTATTTGACAAGGTTTTTTTATAAAGTTTTTAACGAGGCACTTTCAATGCATGTTGTATAAAATTATTTGAGGTTATTATGATATGTTGAGAGAAGGTCATTGGAGACAATTCTAAAGAGAGTTGATTAAACAGCATTACCTTGAAAAAAAAAAGTAAAACTGGAGTTCACACTCAATGAGGTTATAGAAATTTTTTTAATAATATATTCATAGATCTTGTCTATGATAGAGTACAATGATATCGTGTGATCCATGCCAACGTCAATGGAATAACTTACAGTACAAGGGGCGCATGAGATAATAAATTTTGGAACGAAATATGTTATTTAACTTTTTAACATACACGAGTAACAATAAATTATAGAACATAGCAAGTGGTTAGCCACAATTTTAATTGTATGGGTTGAAAATTTTTAAAAATTTTATATCTTCTCTTTATTAAAATCTAGCTTCTAGAATAAATGCACACCCTACCTATTTTCACAAATTAAGCTAATTTAGATGGCTGCACACCTTTTATCTTATATTAATATCCTATCTCTAAAAAATTATTAATAAATTAATTTTAAAGACATTATAATCTCTTTAAAATTATCATCTCATCATCAAAATGGATCACATTATTAAATTTTTAAAAATAATATGTGTGTGAATGCTTCTTCTTGTATTATTTAAGTTGATCTAATTTTAAATATTCACTGGAAATTATGTCTCTTTCTAAGAAATCATTTTCAAACATGTATATGTGCGCATGCGCTTGCGTATGTATTTAATTGTATAAATACACAGCACGCAAACAATTTTCTGTTTATTTTTTCTTATAAAGTTGGCTTAGAATATTCATTATGAATATATTATTGTAACACCATTGCAATTATTTACTTCCTTATAATTGAAAAAATATATATATTATTTGAAGAAATTTTAATACAATCACACACATATTAGAAATGATAATCCAATAGATGCATGTGTGTGTTATAGTAACAAGATTTACGTAATCATCATCTTTATAAAAACGTAATAGTCGCATTTATTTATTATTGGTTTGGAGAACACACACACACACACACATATTGTATGGGGAAAATAATAAGTGGTAGATTGGGATCGTTTCTATATTTAGTATTTTAGTGGGAATAAATTACTGTATGCAAGATTGAAATATTTCTTATTCTGTTTTTGTGAAATCGAATTCTTAACTGATTGGGGGGGGGGGAAGTTGAATCCTTAACATAAAACACACTCTTTTAATAAAAAAAATAAAGTGCCCTGTTATAAAAAACAGGGAAGAAAATGAAATGATTTACTATTGATAATTAATCATTAACAATTAAATAATATAGATATTTCCTTTCATGTATCCGTTACACTCCCACCTATGCTTTTTATAAGAAACAAATAGTTAATTAGGTAAGGTATTACATTTATAATTTAGAAGAGATTTACCAAGGTCAAATAGCAAGAGAAGGCGTTGGCAAGAGTAAAATTGAAAAAAATATGATCAATGGGTATACAAGGCATTAAACGGAAGACATAGTTCGGCTATGTTTGCCATAATGTTATAAAAGCATATTCACACCAGTCAAGACAAAACTCTTCTCACATACTTATTTTGGTAGACAGTAAATCATGTTGAAAACGTAGTTTCTACCGCTAATACAAATAGGGTAACACAAGTCAAAATGGGATTGGGATTTTTGAAAAGATTGGGATGGGATTGCTAGAGGGTTGAGCATCTAATCTGTTTTTTTAACCACTCAATTATACTTGTCTGTATAGATTGTTTGTATTTGATGAATTGAGCATAGGATACTTGTTTTGTTATTCACGGGTGGAAAAAAGCTTATTTAGACTGTCTGTTTTAAACCACACTTAGAGGATAATATCTGAAAAATATGGTCAGTGACATTTTTCTCAATATGAAGATAAATTTTTACTCATTTAAACAGCACCTAAGAGGTCTAAAAGGTGCCTGACTTTTTAAACTGGTATCATATAAACCGTTTCTACATGTGATCTCAAAGGCGATTTTTAGAGCTTGTCTGCATCCTCTTCCTGAAACCTAAATTTTTTTTTCAAAACCTAGGTTTTGTCTAAGTACAAAAAATTTTCAGAAAAGCTATTTTGGTTACAAAACCTCGGTTTGAAACCTAAGGCCCCATTCGGGATGGTTTTGAGTTTTAAGTTTCAAAATTTTTTAAAACTAAAACTAGTTTTTGCTTTTAGTCTTTTGGTTTTAGGTTTTAGGTTTTTAGGTTTTGAATTTGAAAAAGATGTTGTAAATTAGAAATAGGTAAGGTAGTTCAAGTCAACTATGCTACCATCAAATGATGAAAAATGATAAAAATTAAAAATAAAATAATTATAAAAAATAAAAATTTTAAAACAAAAATATAAAAAATGATTGGCGGCGGTTGGGAGGGCTCAAGGGGGGACCGCCCCACTCGGAGAAGAAGGTGGCGGCTGCTGCAATAAAGGTGAGAGGAATGTTGGGGTTAGAGTCAGACGGAGGCTGGATACGTTATCGGTTCAGGTGGTGTGGGTGGGCTTGGATTTGTTGCGGGTGCCAATGGCGGAGGAGGAGTAGAGTTCGAATAAGGTGGAATCGGAGTCGGAGGGGCAGAGCTAGAGCCAAAATTGGGAGTGGGAGAGGCAAAATTGGGGGTGGGGAAGGTGATGACGGTTGAGTGAGAGAGGTTGAAGAGAGAAGGAGAAATGTAGTCGGGAAGGGTAATAAATTTTTCAAAACTAAAACTAAAATCTGAATACCTATTTTTATGGTTTTCAAATTTGGATAAAATCTGTTTTGAAATTGTGTTAAAAACCAACTCAACTCCATTTTAGCCGAACACGTTTTGTTTTCAAAATTGCATTTTAAAACCAAAAACCAAAAACTCAATACCACCCCGAACGGGCCCTAAGTTTTGAAACCTATGTTTTCTCTTTCCTACTTCTTTCTCTTTTTTCTTTCCTACTTTTTTCCTTCTTTCTCTTTTTTCTTTCCTACTTTTTTCCTTCTTTCTCTTTCGTCTCTCATACTTTTTCTTTCTTCTCTTTCATATGTCTTATTTTTCATTCTTTCTCTTTCCTCTTTCCTACCAACTTTTTTACATCGGAATCTGTAAAAGCTAATAACTTCCCAAACATAAATCACTTTTCAAAATCTAGGTTTTGCCTCAGAATCTGTAAAAACGATTTTCAAAATAGCTTCCAAACAAGCCTTTATACCGTCTAAAAAGTGATTTTTGTACTAGTGATTGTTCTAATTTCTTGGGTAAGATGTACTTACTTTACGTTTACTATACATGCTTGTAATAGCTTCCAAACAAGCCTTTATACCGTCTAAAAAGTGATTTTTGTACTAGTGATTGTTCTAATTTCTTGGGTAAGATGTACTTACTTTACGTTTACTATACATGCTTGTAATTGTAGATGTAATAAGAGAATTGATTAGAATTGATTATCTTGTGATACATTGAGCATAATGGACCCATGCGGTGAATAAGTTTGTATGATCTCTATCATATGGCAAGGTCACC
>JANTPZ010049976.1:6136-26316 GCA_025593235.1 Vachellia pachyceras | reverse complement strand
ACAAATTAAAATCAGAAAGTGAATTTAAATTTGAGAGAACCTGGAAGCTGGAGCCAAAATCACACTAATACACGAACTGAGGGTTTGACTGGAACTCTGGAAGGACTCATTCCGCGACAGCGATCCTCGACGGAAACAGTCCTGGAGCCAAAAATCAGCTTCGAGTCTTCTGCGACAGCGATCCTCGACAGCCTGGAGGCTGGAGTAAAGAAGGGTAGGCAGAAGACAAATCTCTATCGACGGCCTGAACGTGAACGCGAAGGCAGCAGAACAGAAGACAGAGACGCGATACACGAAGATGAGAGACGGTGAGAGGGATGCTTCGAGTCTTCGACGGCGACGCTAGGGCAGTAGGCCTTCATGAAGATTGAAGAAGCTGAGACAGTGAGTGTGAAGGCGATGACGACGTTGATGGCGACGGCGACGCTAGGGCTCGGCTAGGCACTGCGAGTCGAGAGTGAGACCGTGGTCTGTGAGAGAGACTCAGAAAGTGAGAATGACGAAAACTGAGGGGCTGCGACGGGGTGTGAGTGAGTGTGATGTGTGTGTGGAGAGAGTGATTGAGCTGTCGGTGCTTAGGCCTGGACTTTAGCAAGTCCACATTCCACAGACCACCCCACATCCTCTGATCCACATGTACAAACACACAAGCGGGGAAGAAAAAACACTACGGGTGGGGAACGGGAACCCTATGGGGTAACCCGTTCCCCCGCCCCGTTGAACTTCAAACTACCCCGTTTTGGACCCGCCCGTAATGGGTCCAAAATGGGCGGGGCGTTGGCGGGCTTTTTCAACCAGGTAGCGGGCGGGGCGGGCAATTTTGCTCACCTCTACGATGTCATACTTCCTCTATTATTTTAATTGCTTTTATTAAAATGTGTCCTCTTCTCTCTCTCTCATTTGAACCAAATCTGCCGTTACTTGTCCCAATCTTCCTCTTCCCCACCTCCACATCTCCCTCTCTCTTCTTTCCCTTCGGCTAGGGCTGAGCAAGAAGACTCGTACTCGCCATACCCGCCCGCAGCTCGTCAAAATCAACCCGTTAAAACCCGCCCATTTTGGACCCGTAACGGGCGGGCTAATGCTCATACGGGGCGGGCGTGGGTGCAAGCATAGAGCTGGGAAACGGGCCGTCCCGCGGGCTGTACAGCCCGACATTTCACTGGCTGCCAAAATAGCAGCTCGGGCCCGCGGTGCCAGCCCGCCACTTTTTTTCATTTTTTAATTTAATTTTTTTAATTTTTTGATTTTTTTAAATAAATAAATTTTTTTACATAAAATTTATCAAGCCCATTTGATTTTTTGGAAGAAAAATACAATACATCTCTAAAAAATATAATCAACAATATTTTAAAATACAAAAACATAATACATAATCAACAATCTCCAAAGTAAGTATGTATTTAAGATGAAATAATAAGGTTTAAAACAATATCTGAAGCTATTGAAACATTGTCTTCTTCCTACAAATAAATATAAAAGGTTTAAAAAATAAAAAAAAAGGCTGGCGGGCCAGCCCACCTTAACCCGCGACGGGCCGCCATTTAGGCGGTCTGAACCCGCCTCAGCCCGCGGGTTAGCGGGCTCAGCCCCCGTTTTACCAGTGCTATGCACCCACGGGGTGCCCGTGCCCCGCCCATTTTAAAAATAAAAAAAATAAGCCTTCAGCTAATCAGCTCACAGACACGCAAGACGCCTCACGCCACGCCACACAACGCTAGCCACTAACGCAGAGGCAGGCACGTGACGTCGCAGCAGGCAACACATAGCACGAAGCGCAGGGGTCTAAGTCTTCACTCTTCAGATCATATCATGCCAGTCGCTGTCTCTCTCGGTCTCTACTATCTACTCATCTCGCTCTGTCTCTCACTCGTCTCTCTCGAGCTCGACTGTGCCCGAGCGTCGCCGACTCGCCGTAGCCTGTCACCACTCACCTCCCTCTCTGTCGGTGGTCGCCTGTCGCTCACTCCATCACAGGTTATCAACTTATCTCACAGAGTTTGTCGCTACCAGATCATATCCCTACCAGTTTCTGTTGATCACTCTCTCTAGCATCGCACGATTATCTCACAGAGTCACACTCACAGGTTTGATATACACGCTAGCTTTTGTAGCTTCTTGGCTTCTTGCTGTTGATTTTTGTTTTTTCACAGAGTCACGGTTGTGGTCCTCGTGGATGATCTCACAGCGATAGCTGCTAGAGAATAGTCTTTAATCTGTTACTAATTTTTTTCTCATGACATTTTCCTGATCTCACAGCTTCTTGCTGTTAATCTGTTGAGCTTGGATAGTCTTTAATCTTTATTATTTATGATTATTGCTGTTGTGCTGATTCTAGATTTCCAATTTCCTGTTTGGGGAGGGGGTACCCGTGACCCCCTCCCATTTAGACCCGTGTCCTGTTGGCACTGGTCTAAACGGGCTTGACTACGGATACGGGGTGCCCTGTACCCGTAGTCTTATGCACGGGCGGGGAACGGGGTGCCCCCGGGGCAGCCCCGCCCGCCCGTTGCTCAGCCCTACCTTCGGCTATGTTTGGTTTGATGGAGGGAAAGGGAGGGGATGGATAGGAGGGGATGACAACGGATGGAAGGGTATAAGATTACCTTGTTTGTTTAGTTAGAGGGGAAGGAAGGGGAAAGTTTTTTAATGATCTTTTGTTTGGTTCAGAAAGGGAAGGGGGAAGTTAATAACCAATTTACCATTTTACCCTTATATGTTGATTTATATTTATTTAACAAGAGATATGCAAAACCGAGGGGGAAAAGGCATGGAATCTAAAGTTTCTTAAAGAGAAACATGCCATTGTACCAGGGGAAACATGAAACAAGGCAAATGAGAAAATTATTGTAAGCACTTTAATATATTAACAGTAAGCATCAAGCACTAAGCCTATTTTCACTTGAAAGCACGATGATAGTTATTTTCATTCAGCACCAGGCAGTAAGCATCTCCTATTTTCTGGTAGCAGTAAGCAAAGTATCCTACTCACTTTGAACATGATAGCTATTATCATTAAGCACCGGTAAACATGACAACTACCCAAAAAATAAAAATGACATTCACCAATTTGCTTAAAAATAAATGACAATTCAGTACCAATTTGCTTCAGGCTCATCAATGACAGATTAAAAACAAATGACAGTCAAGTAAAAATAAATATGCTTCAATTAACTTTTAACGACGGAAACAATATGACGGAAAAAACACCATATTGTTGTTCTGTCATTTCCAGGATTGGGGCTGATGGAATAGAGTATCACAGGCAATAAGTGTATCATACCATCGTAGGTAAACCAGATTGTTGTTCTATCTTTTGTGCTTCTGGAGACTGGAGAGCAGAGAGGAAGAAGCAGATAAACGAGACGCGAGAAGCATTTTTAACATGGATGGGTATGGTGGGAAAATAACAAATTTGGTGGGGGTAAATTAATCCCAATTTTTGGTTTCCCTCCAAAAAAACCCCAATTTGGAAGGAACTAAAATTAGGGGAGGGAAGGGGTGAGGGGCTGATTTTTGGGTCCCCTCCCCTTCAAAATTTTAAACCAAACAAAGGGAGGGGGCTCATTTTTGTCCCCTTCCCCTTAGCCAAACAGACCCTTCAACTCTGACGTCTCAGTACTCTAGCACTAACCGCCTCAACTTGTACCTCACCCTGCACACGTTACACATTGCTTTGGGTCCCATGGTCCTGTTCACCATCGCCGCCGCTATCCTTCATCACCGTGCTGCCTTCCATGGTTTCTTTCCAGTGGAGTGGATGGCGCCAAGGTCTAAGGAAGAGGACGTGAAGGATGGTGATGGGAATGGAGAGAGAGGGGGAGGAGCCTTGAGGTCCAATTGCATGGAAAGCTACATGAGTGCTTGCTACGAGCTTTGGCCAAGACCGAAACGTTGGAGTTGAAAGGGAAGATGAGAGGGGGAGGGGGAGGGGGAGGCATGGAGGTGGGGAGGGGGAGGAGTGGTGACAGATTGGGTGCACACGAGTGAGAGAAGTGGGCACATTTTTCTAAAAGAAATTAAAATAATAGAGGGAGTAACATGGGTGGAAACGGGTTAAGCAACCTGTTAGGGCCCTACGGCATGACCTGTAAAAACCTCTACAGGCCAAACTTTTACTGGCACAGGCTTAGGCTGCGCTGAGAAGCCTATTTCCTTAAACAGGCTAGGACTAGGCCACCTGACAGGCCTTTTTGACCTGTCAAGCGACTTGGGCCTTTTTTTATATGTTGCTGAGGTGTCCAAGTGTGATGTCATAAGGAAGGAGCTGCTTGCTTGTGAGAAGTGAAAAGCTAATTTACAATCATGTTGATTTGACTAATCAGCACAATTCCTTTTATATCTTGCATGTTGACACATTTGCATGATTGATAGCTCCATCACTTTCAATTTGCCATGCTTTTACTTCTCCTTCCCTTTTTCTCACCTTTATTTAGTCCTTATTGGCCTTCCTTCCTCTTCCTCTCCCACACAATTTGCTTCTTTCTATTTTCCTTTTCTTCCCCACACATATCTTCCTTGTTCCCTCTATCTTCCTCTTTTCCTCAGACCCTCTATCTTCCACATCTCTTTCTTTATCAATAATGTAGGTAAGCATCAAAGCAAAGCCTTGTTCCCATCTTTTTACTTGCTATTTTCTTCATCAATAATGTGGGTGAAATATTTATATTTATATATAGGAGTCTGCAACACAGCCTGGCTATATATTGAATTAATATATAGCTTTTTGTTTCTTAATGACCATGACCAGGCTTCATCAAATAAATATCATACAGCTTCATCAAATAAATATCTTTTACTTTCCATATTGAATTAATGACCATGTTGCCATTAGTTCTTAACATTTTTGTTTCTATCTGACCTATTTCTTGTCAGACTCTTAGAGCACGTGTGGCTGCTAAGATTGAAGAAAAGAAATTGAAGTTGTTGTTTCTTTGGTGGAGCAAGTATCATAAAAGGCTATGCAATTATATAAGGTTTGTGCCTTCAAGGGGGAGAGGACAGAAAGAGAGAGGAATGGGAGGGAGGATTCTTTTATTTTTTATTTTATGAAGGTAAACTTAAAAAAGAAATAATATTTAAAAACAGACCTATACAGGCCACAGGCTAAGCTAGGCCGAAAACAGATCCAGTCACAGGCCTAAAAAAAGTTTGTGTAGGCCAGGATAGTCTCATACAAACAGGCCTGGTCTGTTTGGTGTAGAGCCTGACCTGGTTTAGCCTGTTACCACCCCTAGGAAGGAAGTAGACATATAGGTTTACATGTAAGATAAAACAAATGTAATAATTTTACTGATCAGACCATAAATGAAGTGGCAAACCAGGTTCACCCAAGAATTTCTCTCATCTTCGTACCGCTCAAGGATTCCTTCAAGCCTTTTCTTCCTTTTTAGTTTCTGCTTCCTTCATCCTCTTCGTTTTCTACAAATTTATTTGACCTCTTGCTTTTTTCCTTCTCTCATCAACGATTTAGTGTTCTCTCATTAACAACTATATCTTGCTAAGTAATTTCCTTCATTTTTTCTTTGTCCTCTTCATTTTCGTTTTCTGGAAATCTATCTAGTTCCTTCCTTTTTTCCCTTCCTCTCGGTCGTCTTTTTCAAGCTTTCTTTCTTCTTTGCCTCTAAAATGGCATAGGGTGCATCAAAACCTCCCACTTGAGTTTTGTCCTGGTCGCCCCATGTTGGAGCTTTATTCAAATTGGTCACCAGTGGCGGACTCAGGACCCTAACTCAGGGGTGCAAATTATTTTTTGAGAGTATAAATATGATTTATTCTTAATATCTTTTGAGAAGAATTTGAGTAAAAATTCAGTGGGTTCAAAATTAGTAAATGAGTGGGTGCAAAATAAATCACATAGTACTAATATATACCTAATTTTCTGAAAGTTAGGGGGTGCGGCTGCACCCGGTGAAACCTTAGTAGGTCCGCCCATGCTGGTCACTTAATTAGTTTGCCAAGTTACAGGTTTATTCTGTCTGAATTTTAAAACTATGCATAAAACAGTAAACAAATAATAATTTGTATTTTTGCTCACTCTCCTATCTCATCCTTTTTTGTTTAAGAATTACTTACATGCTCATGCGCACTCCACTATTAATATTTTTTTCAATAAAAATATTTCAATTAATTTTATTATGAATAATGGGTAGAGAAATTTATGAAATATAAAATCATATAAATATCATTGGAATATTGGTATTAAAGAGAGGTGCATGCCATGACAATTGGAGAGTGTAGAAGTACTCTTATAGTGCCATATAATTTGTATTATGAGTCAGTTTGGAAAAGCGGTAGAGAAGTACTTTTACGCAAGTCGAGGTAAATATGTGGAAGAGATTGTCTCGTTTTGCGAAAAAACACTGTTGAACGTACTTTTGGGTGAGCGTTAAGTGTTTTCAAACAAGCACTATATCTAATAAGAATGATCAAACCATTTTTTATGGGTTCCATTAGGGGAGAGCAAATAAACCCGTACTCGTCAGCCTGCCCGTAACCCGTGAGATTTCAACCCGTTTAAACCCACCCAAAATGAATCTGTGACGGGCAGGTTTAAAACGGGCGGGGTACCCCATTCACGGGGCGGGATATGAGTTCACCCACGGGGTGCCCTACCCACCTATTTAGCCCGTTTAAAATAAAAAAATTGGAAGTGCTTCCTGCATCACACACATCAAGCCACCTTTACCAATCTCATCCACGTGATACTGCCATCTCCATCTCACTCCTCCGAAGGCAGCTAGCATCATTGGTGGAATGAATCTGGTATGTTTTTTATGGAGGGAAGAAGGGACTAAAGAAGAAGCAATTCTACGTCATCGGTGATTGTTGCCTTTGCTGGAATTATAATAGCTGTAATAATCAGAAGTATATTGTCATAAGTTTAACTCTTTTATAGGAGGGGAAAATTCTTCACGGGTCCCCTGTAACCTGTGCAGACCGCTCGTTTTGCCCCATAGCCATTTTCACAGGGTGAAACGGGTTATACCATGGGTACAGAGTGGCCCGTACCTATGATTTGATAAACGGGCGGGCTACGGGTTATCCCATGGGGCAGCCCTGCCCACTCATTACTCACCCGTAGATCCCATTGGGGTTACTTCTCTCTGTTCAATCCACCAGCACGATTGTAGGCATATTTATCCTGGTTCGGCCCTCTCTGACCTACATCTAGTCCCCAGAGCACCTCTGAGATTTTCAATCCACTATACCATCCAAGTTTAACCAGGTACTTGGAAAACCATTACAATCACAATGTCAACACATTCACTTGTGAATCCCATTTCAAGTTTGTCATGGTGTGTACTTGAAAAACCCCATAAATGTTTCCAGGCATTTATGAACCCACTCAAGTTTGCACCGAAGGTACTTGAGAAACCTTTATCATAACTCCCCCTTACCACATGTAAGGTTACACTGGGAATCACACTCCCTCACGGACTGCACTATAACAGAGACCAACATGCTATGTTTTCTCAACTCAAACCTAGACAAATGATCTCAAGATCTCAATCTTGAGTTTCTCACGGAAATACAATGAGTTTGGATGAATCAATAAAATACTCTCTCAAAGAGTGGATATATAGACATTGAAGCTCTCGGAGAAGAATGTATCAGAGTCCTAATGATATGCTCTGTTTTTGGTTCAGTGACTCCATCCTCTTCGTCTTCTCTCTACTCTTCTGTCTTCAAAGCTTCATCTTTTATAACTGAGACTATTTTCAATAGCCGTTACTCAGAAATTGAATATCCGTTAGAGAGAAGCTTCTGTCCATTACTCATAGCAGCTTGGTTTGTTCGTCTGTCAGAAATGCTGATCGAATGATGCGGCGAAATACATTTATGCTCAGAGATATTCCTCAGACGACTTGAGCTGCTTTAATGAAAGGACTAGATATCATTTATTAGAGCAGATCAAATTCAAAATATGCTAAGCACGAAAACGGAAAGCTCTGGTAGCGTTGGGCGTATCTGTGTCAGAGAAAAATGCAACTCGAGTTTTCAACATCTCACAACTCGAGTTCTGAAACATTGAGTTTAAAAGCCATGTAGTGAAACTTCCAGTTTTCATAAACAGAACTTGAGGTTTGGAAAACTTTCATTTGAGACTCGAGTTTGCAATAAGAGTTCTGAAGTATAATTGAAAAACTTTCATTTGAAACTTCAGGTTTTTATATCGAGTTTCGAAGTTCAGATGTAAAACTTCAAGTTCTGGAAAACTGAAACTCGAGTTCTATAACATGTTTGAAAAACTTGAATTCAAAACCTCAAGTTTTCACTGCAAGTTTGTGAAACTTCCAGTTCTGAAAAATTGAAACTCGAGTTCTAAAACGTGATGAGAAAACTTGAAGTTGGAACCTCAAGTTTTGACTTCAAGTTCTGTACGCACGTTGGAACTTCAAGTTTTAAAAAACTGGAACTCGAGTTCTATAACGTGATGAGAAAACTTGAAGTTGAAACCTCAAGTTTTGACTTCCAATTTTGATTGCACGTTATGGAACTTCAAGTTTTGAAAACTTTAGGACTCGAGTTTTTAAATTTGATCACAAAACTTCTTTTCAAAACTTCCAGTTTCAATATCCAGTTTTGAAAAATAATTATAGAACTTGAGTTTGCAAAAACTGTGACTCGAGTTTCAAAACTCTTTTAACAAATTCAACATAGTTTCACAAACATCAAACCAGATTCCAAATCCTGCAAAGTTTTGACTTCACGATTTGCTTCAGGAAGCTCCAGAACTCATTAAACTCTATTTTCATCTTCAAGAAATAGTTTTGAGCATTCAAACAAAGCTTAGATGAATGGTAACTCAATGAAAATATTTTAACACTCAAATTGAGTCATTTAACCATATAATTCTCTAATTAAAAAGAATGCCTAAAAAAGTAAATCAATATGTATTTTAAAAACCTTTGTCAAATCAATATGGATTATGAAAACTTTTTGCTCTATTATATTTGACATCATCAAAACTAATCATGTCTAACAAATATGTTAAGGAGGTTATCTCGTTTTACAAAAAAATACTATTGAACGTGCTTTTTGGGAGTCCAAACACTCCCTCAAATATAGCCATAAAATGGGATCCATAGAGGTAATCGGAAGAGTGTGCAAATGCGGTTCCCAACCCTTACAGCCCTGTCTGAGAATGATTATGTGGAGTTTAAAAACACATTCAACAATATTATCTACAAAATAAAATAATCACTTTCACATATTTATCTTAACTTATAAAGAAGTACTTTTCTACCGTATTCACGAGCCGGTTTCAAATTTATCTCACGGGCGATCCTGAATCAGAGCCAATGCAAACCACAGATGACGTGGCAGAATCTCATTGGATAAACATACATCATTCCTGAGTTCATTGGAAATAAAAATCCAGTGAGAGACCGAACGCGAGCTGCCGAAGGTGCTGATCAACGACGTTCATTTGACCATTTTTAGGTGTGGATTTTTACGAAGGAAAGATTTTAGTTGATCTTCTTTTAATTGATGATTAATCATTTTTCGTCGCTGTATTGATCTTAGATGGTGATCTGAGTAGGGTTCATCTTCTTGGGATGTTCATGGGATTTGAGAGTTCTTGTCCATTTGGGCCTTGGATACGGATCTAGTATCTGTCTTTTTCGCTTAAATATTTAGATATCTCTTTTTGTTCCATTTCTTGTTTGGAATACTGAATGCGTTGTTCAATCCATTATACCGTTCCTTTGGCATCATTATTTCTTTTTAAATTTAATGGGTTATTTTACTTATCAGTTTCTGGATATCTGGGGTTTTCACCTACCAATGACATAAGTGTAGCTGAGGAAGAAGAGAGGATCAATTTGATTTTTTTCCGTACTTCACACAACATTCTTGCCATTTAAAAAGAAGTGTGCGAGAAACATAGCTGTTTTATGTTGAGTCAGGACTTCTTTTGTATATGTGTTTTGATTAAATGGTTGGTTTTTCTCTGTGTAGAGCAAGATGATGAGGCTACAGACATATGCGGGGCTTAGTTTTGTTGCTACTCTGGCTGTTACATATCATGCGTTTAACAGCAGAGGTCAATTTTATCCAGCAATGGTTTTTCTGTCGACTTCCAAGATCAGCTTGGTACTTCTTCTCAACATGGGTTTGGTCATTATGTGTCTTTTATGGCAATTAACAAAGAAGGTGTTCCTTGGCACACTCCGAGAGGCAGAGGTTGAGAGGCTTAATGAGCAATCATGGAGGGAGGTTATGGAAATTCTATTTGCCATCACCATTTTTCGCCAGGATTTCTCTGTTACATTCCTTGCTATGGTCACAGCACTGTTATTGATCAAAGCTTTACATTGGTTGGCTCAGAAAAGAGTTGAATATATTGAGACCACTCCTACAGTGCCCTTGTTGTCTCACATACGAATTGTGTCTTTTATGGGTTTCCTCCTCCTTCTGGATGGACTCTTTTTGTATAGTTCCGTGAAGCATTTGATACAATCATGGCAGGCTTCAGTTTCCCTCTTTTTTGCTTTCGAGTAAGCCGTCTTCTCTGTATTCTTCCTAAAGTAGTTGCCATTGTTTAATTTGAATCGAAAAATGCGTCACTTTATATCAATTTTACAGTTTTTTGTGTCTTCCTTTGTTGTGTCAAGATTGGAATGATTTATGGATATTAAAAGATATACAATCTTTTGCTGCTCATAAGCCCAGCTAGGCCTTATAAATACTTAGAAATCCACAATATTGTTGAATTCTTAAATTTCTTTTTTGATCAAACAAGCAACCAGTCATTAGTTATAATGGACCATAGAGATAGGATGAATGATTCCCTGAAGTTATAAATTTCTTTTTCCTTCTTTGATCAAGACCCAATTTATCTGGGGAGATAATGGCTTAGCAAAGAACAAATTATGGGGTGTATAAAAAAACCAAGTTATAGGAGAGGAGTATCTATCTACAGTAATAAAATTATAGTAGTCTTGCTCTGGGAAAAACCTAGTTTCTAGCATATAGAGTTAATCAGTCAGCCAAATCTCAAAGGGTTGGCTTAGTGGATAAGGAGGCATGCTCCTTAACTTTAGCAGCTTGGTTTCAAACCTTGGGGCCAAATGTTAAGGGCGTACCTTTATGATCTCTAGAGGTTTGCCGTAGTCTTAGATGGTTTTGAAGTCAACCTAAGGATATCATTATCGTACAATTAAAAAAATTCAACCATTTCACTCTGATTATAAACTATAAGTTTTCATTTATCAAATAATAATAATATACTTGATGATGAGATGAATCATGATTTTTAAATTACTGAAGGTTCATATTATTCCTGTAAGTTATTTGTCTTATATTAAATAATAAAATTAAATTGTAAAATCTCTGTATAAATTATGAATCATTTCACCAACTAGGAATCTTTTTGTACTAACATGTGGTTTAACATTTATTTTTCTTTCGGAAGAGTGATTTGAATTATTTCAATAATTTATCTTGGAAAGCTAAATCTGTCACTATTTGTTTCTATTTCAGGTACATGATACTGGCAACAACAACAGTGTCAATTTTTGTAAAATATATATTCTATGTTAGTGACATGCTTATGGAAGGACAATGGGAAAAGAAACCGGTCTTCACATTCTACTTGGAACTCGTTAGGGATTTGCTTCACTTGTCTATGTATATGTGTTTCTTCCTTGTAATTTTCATGTAAGTGATCGGTCAACTCTTATTTTGCATATGCATGGTAGCCCTAATGAATTAAACTGTCATCTGCACTACAGAAGTCACATGCCCTCCCGTCTCATACACATAAGACGCAGACTAATCAAAAGTTATTCTCAGCCATTGAATTGCACATGGAATCAAATTTTCTTTCATAATTGGCAACGATATTTATTGGATCAGTTTCTTTGACATGAACCTTTGGAATTCATAGTGATAGAATTCTTGTACGTTTACTTCAAATTTTCATGACCTTGTTGCTTGGTTGGGCATTATTAAGGTGAAATTTACATTTGTCTTGTAATTCTTGAGAAGATTAAGAATCTTCCTAGAGTGTGTGTTTGGGAATTCCGTTGGGAGAAAGTAGTTACGGATTTCAAGATGCTTTTACAGATTTCGATATTCTTTTTGCGGATTTCTAGATGCTTTTTGTCTTGATTTGTGTGCCCATTGGGAAAACGGGATTCCCAAACATGCACAGTGTTTACTTGGTGGACCTTGCCAATTTGAAATTTTTAAGGTTGAAGTTGAATGTTCACAATTTGGTTTACAAACATGGATGTTGGTTCAAGAATTGGACTTTCATAGTGAATCATACCTGGAATTAGACAAACGAGCTGCTGGAATTTTTTGTGCAGCACAGGCCCTCTTTAAATTATTATTTGGAAATTAATGGATGTGAGAAACATATTTAGATTTTTTTACAAGGCTAAGAGAAACCAATCTTTTTAAAATAGTGTATTACGAATCTTCAATTCCAGATTGAGTTGCAATTGCACTGTGTATTTTCTTTAATGATAACTTCCTAATTGAGGCCCCAAAAAACAACTTTCTACTAACTGGCATATGTCATCTCCTGTTCTTTTAGTTTGAAGATTAACCTTGGAAAGTCCGTCTAAATTACTTAGCTAATTATAATATTTTTATTTAAACATGATCCCTCTATTTGTCATGTTACTTGGCTTTTATCTCATTGCATTATCATTTGTTCAGAGATATTAAATCCAACAATGTTATCGTCACCAGTGACCTTTAAGTGTTTTCTTTTATTGTTCTTTAGTAGTGAATTTTGTTTTGAAATGTCTTGTCTAGCTTTTGGTTTACTTTCGTGTCCTGTTTTCGTTTGATTTGATTACATGTTTAGTCTCGACTTGCTTTTTTTTTAACCGACTAACCTTAAGTTGGTTTTGATAGAAATTATGGCATTCCTTTACACTTGATACGAGAACTGTACGAGACATTTAGGAACTTCAAAGTTCGTGTTGCTGACTACATACGTTATCGTAAGATTACTTCAAATATGAATGACCGGTTTCCAGATGCAACCCCTGAAGAGCTCAATGCGTAAGTTGTTAATTCAACATGTTACTTGCTAGTTTGCTAGTTAAGCTTATACAATAGTATTAATTTTTGAAATGGCTATGCAGAAGTGATGCTACATGTATCATCTGTCGTGAAGAGATGACTACAGCTAAGAAACTTATTTGTGGACATCTTTTTCATGTTCATTGCCTCCGATCGTGGTTGGAGCGACAACATACTTGCCCTACCTGCAGAGCCTTGGTTGTACCACCTGAAAATGGGGCAACTACTGTTGGTGGACAGCATGGATCACAGTCAGACCGTCAGGGTAATGATATCATAAATATTTTAGGCCTAGTTTGTTAGCATATTAATGATTGCACTGTACCAAAATTGAAATGATACTATTTCTGAGGAAATAATGTTATTAGCAACTTAAAGAAAAATGGGAAAAGTGAAGGTCGTATAGTTTGATATTGACAGACTAGTCCTCTGGGATACTCCCATTCCATGCAAGAACCCAACATGATTTGAAGCATTCTGGTTTTGAAATGTTTTTACTATATAAACTCTTTTTGGCATTTCTATCCCGTTTTCTTTGATATATCTTTGGGAGTCATAAAAGGGTGTATTGTATATTGAAACTTGAAATAATTTATTCAACTCTTAAAACCGTGTTATCTCTTTTCTTTGGACTGTCATGTTTTCTTACCTTTCGTTTAGTATGGTGTCATTTTTAGTTAACACAGCCTGTTAAAATATTTATAAAGTAATATGAATAATGCGAAGATTGTAGCTTTGGATGGTGCTGAACTTGATTTAGGGTGGATTATTATAACATGGAACAGGAACAGGAACAAGTACTGGAAGCTCAGCCCAAGCTGAAGTTGGCAGTGGGGCGGCTACTGATAATTTGAGTCTCCATCAAGCTAGACTCCGAGCTGCAGCTGCCGCTGCTTCAATGTACGAGAAGTCTTATGTATACCCGTCTGCAACTTCTTTAGCATGGTATGACAATATCTCTTTCCTTTTCACCAAATTAATATCAGTGATTTGCCCTACCCCTTTCTTTACACACACACAGACACAAAAACAGACTGAACCAAAAAACAATGAATTTAACTGAAAACATAGTGTCCCAGGGTTGTTGTTATATTAAAATTTTAGCAGATGCTACAAAAATAACATATTAGGTATACCTGTTATATTCTATCAATCTGTTGTAGTGAACTGAGGCAAGGGTCTTGTATGTTTGTAAGGATTGCACAGGATCTTGAATCTTGAAATCCTTTACCCTTGCTTCACCTGCAAAAGCATGAATAGAAGCTCGTTAAATTTTTATTCTTTGATGATGAAAAATTTCTTTGGTTTTGATGGTTAAAAGCATCAGCTACACAAGTTCCAGTCTTTTTTTCTCTCAAAATTCAAATTATCTTTAAATGCTGTATTTATATTCAAATCTGTTCAATAAAATGTGAGTCAATTTGATCGATGAGGCAACAAGCAATTTCGAGTTCCAACTATTATGTTTAAGGTGCACTGTTAAACTGATAATATCAATTTCCTACAGCCTATTATACTAAATTAATAGGGTTTGTCATCATTTGCAGCGCCCCTGGATACACTGTTTATCCTCCTGTTCAAAAATCTGCTGCTGAATCTACTAATGAACTTAATGTAGAACATACTTCAAGTGAACAAACACTACGGCAGTTTGTCATCCCTGGTGGACCAATGAATGTTTCCTTTCATCCAATGGGACCGTTTCTTGTTCCTTCTTCTCTGACACATGTAGCAAATGAGAATTATGGAGAGGGATCTCGATCTGATCCAAATGCGCCAAACTCTTTGCTGGAAGCTCAAAGAATTGAACACCAGATTGAGGTATGATTGCGCTGAACTTCTTTAATGGGTAACTTGTTTATCACTGCCCTGCCAATTAATAACTGTTATATGTCATCTTACTGGACTTTTGAAGTGGGCATGCTTGGTGAACATGGTTGCCACTTGCCACCAAATGAGTATTTGCACTGCGGCTTTTCTTAGCCCCGTCTCTCTCAATTAGTTTTCTATACGCATGTGGTGTATCATATGCACGTAAAAAATTAGTGTATAGCATTCCAAGATATTACTCCTTTCGTCCTTAACATAAAACCTATTGAGCTGATTTAATTATATTAAGGAAGTTAGTTAAGTTAGTTAATATGACTTTTTTTCCTAAATCACCATAATCATCCTCTTCAATTCCCTCCCTCTCTTGATTATTATTAAAGAATTATTGATAGGGATTTTGTATGGGTAAAGTTCTATATCGGGTGGTATGGACTGTTTGATGGGATACTTAAGCCTTTGGCTTTCCTTCCCCAACAGCTAGCTTTTGGGGTAGGGTTCTCAAAGTTTCTTGGGTACCTATCAATTATTAATAGGGGTAATTTGGGGAGAAGGATAAATATGAGACATAGGTCTACATTTGTGACCAAGATTAACTCCCCAAGTAGGTCCTACATTATGGGCTGGAGTGGGTAATTTATTTGGGGTTTGTGAAAATTTAAGAGGTTTCTGAAACTGATGTCTCCCATAACTCGTATGCATTGAATTAATACCTTGAGTTCTTGGTCTCTTTCTTTCTCTGGATGTTTAAATTTTTTGCATTACTTAATCCGTGAATGAAGATTGAACTTCATCCCTGTTATGGTGATCCGTGAACTTAATTTTTTTTTTTTTGTGGGTAAAATTGAAACAGATTCTGCAACAGCAGCTCCAGATTCTGATGAAGGCAAGTGTTGAGGAAAATGCGCGTGAGGGCAAGAAGTTATCATCATCAAGTAGCAGAGGCAAGCAGGTTGCTTCACCTTCCTCTGTGTCTGATAACGGTCGTAATGATGAAATTCAAGGTGCCAGTGTATAAAACTGCTTTGCTTATTTTCTAGTTGTATAATGAGGAGACTTCCAAATGTAGATATAGGGAAAGTAGAGTACAGAAATTACAGCAATTTAGGTTACACCATCAGTTTGAGATTGATGAAGGCTGCTTTGTTTTTATTAATCCTATTAAAGGATGGTGCTTCTTAAAATGATTGATTGTCTGGTAGGCTGTGGCAGGCTTTGTTATGTTACGTAGTGTTGTCTCAATTATCGATAGAAGACCGAATTGACTTATTCGGGAAGATCGAGAAAGTTTAAGTAAATTTGTATTTTTATCATTTTTCTCCATATTTGTCTAACTTATATATTGATATATAATCTAATAGTATATATCAAGCATCACGAACTTGGACCACATTGGACCGGCCGAGTGAAGTCGGAAACCGGCAACTCGACTAGCAATCCGATTCGAGTTGGGGGTTAAATCTGGATCATGATGACTCGGTTCAACTTGGATTAACTTACCATAATCTGGTAGTAACTTAGTCGACCAATTAAGTTGGGGAGTCAAGTGAGTTACTTTAAAAATAAAGGCAGAAGGGAGACAATTAAGTATCGATCAGGATGCCAATTGGAGAGAGCTAAAAGAAGAAGGCAGACAACCAAGAAAAAAAGACCACGCGGCCGCCGGCTGGTGATGTTGATTAGGAGAGAGGTCAAGTCTTCCTCTCATGCAACCGTTGATGCTTTGTTTCTCACCCTCTCTTTGCTTCCCCGCCTAACCACAGTTGCATTGTCTTCCATCTCTAGGAGGAGCTCCATTGGTTTTTTTTTTTTTAAAATGTTCTTTTTAATCATGTGGATTGAAGCTAGGGAGAATTATCATGAAATCTTTAAAAAGGAATGTAATTACCAGAAGGTCTTAATAACAAATGAACATCATGCAATTACTAGAACTTTTTATGGCATACTGCTCTATTTGCTACAAGACTTTTTAATAATTACATTTTTTCTTGATTGGTTCCTAATAATGATTTCTACTTTGAACTACTTTTGATAGAAAGCCTTAATAGGTGTAATAAATGGCAATATTTTGGGAAAACTTATAAATTTTGAAAGTCAAATGAATTGAGGCCTAATATATATAATTAAAGTTTATTAATAATAGCATACTTTCACTCAAATTAAAATGACAAAATATTAAGTATGAGTATTGTATATATAGTTTTGCATAAACAGTCTAATACAAAGAATCACAATAGGGTGCATGCTCCACATTTTGCTTGTTTGGGAACTTCGTCCCCCAATGGAGCACGCAAACCGAGATAAAACCATCTTAAATTTCGTAAAAACTATCTTGAAATCCGTAAAATCATCTAAAAATTCGTAAACTCCTTTCTCCTAACGGAATTCTCAAACACACACATTTACTGTGATATTTTTTAGTGGTTAGATTGATTATAGGGCGATATCATAATATTTTCTGCCTCATATTTAGGTAAGTGCATGTTTCCAAGTCCAGATTTATGCCGCGTAAATTTTTTTTTTCTTCGCACCAAAATATGTATCAAAAGCTAACTATCACTGCATGTGCGTGTGCTGAAGAAGATAGTTCCTGGTCCTTATCAGTTGTTTCGTAACCAAGATAAGTTAACAGCAAGTGAGCGTTTTGATTTAGAACACTTAGAAATGCTCAAGGAAGCCCAAGAGTGGATCAAGGGCACTGCTCAGTCGTGCTCGGCGGTGTCGGTCCTGGTGGTAACCTTGGTCTTCGCGGCGGCCTACACGGTTCCGGTCGGCACCGATGGGCACCGCGTGCCAAACCTCCTGAACTCTCCTTTCGTCATGTTCTTCGCCATCATGGACATTGTGGGGTTGGCAACTTCTATAGTCTCGTTTCAGATGCAACAGTTCCACAAGTCTCTACCCAGAAAGCTCAGAATGGGATTCACCAGCACGATGCTGGCTTTCGGGTCGACCATTTTGCTGACGATCCGGATGGAGAACAAGAAATGGAGCTCCATTTTTATCAGTGTTACGTTCTTCCCTGCGATTCTCTTTGGGTTATAACAGTTCAATATCCCATTGTGATGGCCATTAAGTATAGAATCAAGAGGCTACTGAAGAATGTATCAAAAAAAAAAAAAAGAGGCTACTGAAGAATCTTAAGAAGATTACTCCAAATTCCATGATTCCAATGTCCACAAGGCCCACCTGCGAAAAAAAAAACTATTCATAGTTCCTGTAACCATACAGTTTTTCTTTTTACTGCAGAAAGAAAGATAATGGAAAATTTTACCCAAAAATAAAATGAGAAATTTACCATCAGGTTTTAAATAAAGGAATTAATGAACAAAAGATCCCGAAGATTGGTAAGATTATTATCAAGTCCCAACAGTAACTGGTTCAGTTGTTATTAACAGTCTTACCAGCCATCGATAACAACCGGATCAACTACTGTTGGGACTTGATGGTAATTTTATCAATCTTTGGAACCTTTTATTCATTAATTGGATTACTTTGGACCTGATGGTAAATTTTCCAAAAATAATTAGCATGAAGTTTCAAGTAAAGAACTTGATCGCTAAAAAGCCATAATTAATTACAAATGAACTATGCCATGCATAAAGACACTGTTATTTTCCACAATGTAATATGTTGTTATATTTTTGAGGTGTGCTTAAACTAAATTGGTAATTTGGTTGGATTGATGTAATGTCATGAGTTTATTTTATATTAAAGTTTCTTTATATATATATATATCATTAATTAGTTTATTTTATATTTAAGTTTCTTTATATATATCATTAATTTATTTATGAAATGTTTTCAATAATATAGTGTCCGTTTTACATATAGGGTTAAGAGGAGATACTGTCATATATGATAATAGGATCTAAAAGTGAAATTAATTATAAAATCTTTTTTGCGGTAAATTCCCCCTCCCACCTTGTTCACTAATCAGAGAAAGATCAATTGAATGTAATTATGGTTTGTTCGGAACAGTAGAATTGGCTATATAGAAATGGAAATGGAAATGAAGCTCAATTCCATTTTGGTTTGACAGACTCCATTTCCACGTGGAATCCAATTCAACAAAAAAATGGCTGAATTCATTTCCATCTTCTTCTGACCCATAGAAATGATTTCCTTATCCCTATTTCTCATTTTTAGCCTCACCCATCAGTTCATCCCACCAATACACCTCCTCGGAGATCTTCGTTACCACCCACCCACTGCCGGCAACCTTCACACCCCACCGTTGTTGAGCTTCTCATCTCCGGCGAGCCTGGTGTCAGAGGATGGACTATTACGATGGAGGAAGCCAGCCTGGTGTTGTCTTCCAACTTCAGGAGGAGATCCATTGGTTCGAAGTAAGTACGTAGTCCGATCCCTTCTACATAATTTATCTTATTAATATTAAAGAAATTAATTAACTAACTTATCTGTCATAAATATAAGTTGGTTTTACTTTAAAATATGGTTAGTCAATATAAATAGTTTGAATTCTACTTTATTTTAGTTTTCATGTTTAAAACCAATAATGTGCCTATTTGGGAAGCCATTTTCCCAAACGGTGCACGTAAGCCGAGACAAAACCATCTCGAAATCTGTAAAAACCATCTCGAAATTCATAAAAACCATCTTGAAATCCGTAAAACCATCTCGAAATTCTCAAAATGCCTCAAAATCTGCAAAATCCATTTTCTCAATGGAGTTCCCAAACAAGCACAATTTTAAAATTTTAAATTTCATTTCATAATATAAAAATTAGTTAGAAATTGAATTTGATTCTAAATATAAATATCAATTCATATTTATTAGATTCAAGGGTAGTCTTAATAAAATATGAAATTTTAAAAGAACAACTTATATTTATTATAGATAACTAACTTAACTAATTTATAAAAAAAGTAGTTATCTCCACTTATAATGGGGTGTTTGGGAAAGCTTCTCAACACCCCAAAAGTACGTTCAACTGTATTTTTTTATCAAGGGGATCCATTGTCTAATAATGGGAGTAGTGTATACACATGAAGGCTAACTATAGTTGCATCTGTACCCACGCAGAGAGTGAAGAAGAGAGTTCCTCGCCCTTTAATTACCAGTTCTGCAACAAAGACAAGTTAAGAGCAAGAGAGCTTTTTGATTTAGAACACTCCGAAATGCTCAAGGAAGCACAAGAGTGGATCAAGAGCACGGCTCCGCCGTGTCGGTCCTTGTCGCCACCGTGGTCTTCGCGGCGGCCTACTAAGTTCCAGGCGGCGCCGACGAGCACAGCATGCCGAACTTCCTAAACGCTCCTCTCTTCCTCTTCTTCACCATCATGG
>JANTPZ010049966.1:4105-24285 GCA_025593235.1 Vachellia pachyceras | reverse complement strand
ACTTGAACAATTATCGATAGTAGTAATGGTTTTGAACATACATCAATATTGGATTGAAGCTCAGCGTTGGCTTCAGGAGCAGGATTATGTTTGGCTCGAGCACGTGTTCGGAATTTTTTTGCACCATCAACTTGAGCTTTGCCTGCAGCTCGTTGTCTGAGATCCATGTTGAAAAATCATCTCAGCTTGGTCAAGTATCAGAAGATGACAAAATCATAACTAGAAAACATTAACCAAACAAAGAAAAGGGCACAGCTTTCTATATACCCATGTCAGTGAATGTCAATGTGTGTTATGCAGGAAGCAAATGTAAGAGCACACATACCTCCTCACTTCATCATCTCGGCGTTTAGCATCCATTTCCTTGCTTGGGGGATATTTTGGAAGACTAGAAGGATCACAGGCAAAAGGTTCTGTGATGAAGAACTGCAAAATTATAGAAAAACCAGGCGTATATGAGTTTGACTTATCGAAGATCATCAATGCCTATTATGGATACCATCTACATCAGGTTTATGGCAAGTTTCACTTCATAGTTTCATGCACTTACTATCATAGCTATGTGAACCATGCCATCAGTAAACTAAATCTACTTTTGATTCTAATTTGCTGTAAACACCACAGAGAAAAGTGACTTCAAAGGTGATCCGCATAACAAGAACTTTGGAGTGTCTGCATACTTTACCATAAAGGTTAAAGCCCAGGAAATGCACAGAATCAAGCTCCTAAAGATTAAAATTAATTTCCCTCTAAATCTAATTCAGGATTTCCAGAACATAGTTCAAGATACATCGAAGACATAGAAACTCAAGAATCAGACCCCTAGAAGATTGTTGTTATCATCACCAGCGATGAGAATCACCATCCTGCCTAATAAAACCCATTGAACATGATAAATCACAGGGCTTCACTTCCATGTGCAGCTTATTCCATATATATATATATATATTCAGAAAGTAGATTTTAAATTTAGAATCTAAATGCACTGACAAGTAATGAAATTTTACTAGATATTCATATTCCTTCTAAACAGTCTGTGACGTGAAATCAATTATATCATTAACAGGACACTAAATAATTGAAAAATAAAACACCATTATTTTAATAATGACATAATTGGGGATTTTTAAAATCACACCTCACTACTTAGGGCATCTGATGCTGTCTTCCGTTCTGCTGGATCAAGTGCAAGAAGAGTATCCAAAAGTGTAAGTGCAGAAGGTGGAAAATCTTTAAATGTCTCTCTAATGCATCTCTTGTAAGGCTCTCGAGGTTTAAACAAGGTAGCATTAGGCAACTTTGACTTCTTCCAGTACTCATCTGAGGGTGAACCACATAGTTTGTATATCTTATGCAGTTGCTCCACCTATATAAGCATTTAAAAAATTGATAAGAAAAGGTGTGAAACATGGCGTTCACACGTTTTAGAATTTAGAGTACAATTTGAAATCTAATGGATATACCAAATACACAGCAGATAGAATGCAGATTTGGACAAGACAAAATTGTTGTAGGATCACACCAGTTATCTGATAGAAAATCCCAGTCTTACATTAGACACTCACGAGTTACGACAGAACATCAGTGATTCAGTGAAATGATAAATCCAATTAGTCAAAAAGAAGATATTTAGTTGTTACCTCTGTGCGACCAGGCATAATTGGCTTTCCTGCCAATAACTCTCCCAAAATGCAACCTGCACTCCAAAGGTCCACTCCCACACCATATTCTGTGGCACCAAGAAGCAACTCAGGAGGTCGATACCAAAGTGTAACCACACGATTAGTCATCGGAAGCTTCCGATTAGGATCAAAGAAAGATGCCAATCCAAAGTCAGCTATCTTGAGTATTCCTTCATTGTCAATGAGGAGATTTGATCCTTTAATATCACGGTGAAGTACTCGTAGGTTATGACAGTGCTCCAATCCTGATAATAGTTGGTGCATGTAACATTTGACCTGCAATAGGAAACATAGTAATTGCAGACATCAGAGACTCTCATATGAAACGAAAGTGTACAGAAGCTTATTTAACTACTTAAATTTTCTATGCAAACCTGTTACTTCTAACCTGAGGCTCAGTGAACTTGATTCCTGGGCTTGCAGCAAGTCCAGCCAAATCATGATCCATGTAATTAAATACCAAATACAGGCTACAGGACATTCTTGATGTAGCTAAACCTTCCAACTTTACAACATTGGGATGATCCAACCTTCGCAAAATAAGAATCTCTCTGGCCATAAACTTCACACTCTCAGGCTCCAAATTGTCAAACCGTACCTTCTTTAATGCAACAACTTTACCGGTCAACATGTCTTTAGCTTTGTACACATTGCTATACGTTCCTTGCCCAATCTAAAGTAAAAATGAAGAGAAAGTTGATACAAAGAAATCAACCAACAATGCATTGTGGGTATTGACAATAATATTGTCTACAGATTTTGCACGATGCAATGCATGCACCAACAAATAACAGAAACAGAGTTTTTCCCAGCAAACACACAGACCCACCTTATCAATTTTCTCAAATGTGTCAGCCTTCCGCGGAATCCACCCACTAAGTGCTTCTCCACACGCTGCCGTAAGCCAGGGGGGCCACCCAGCTGCAACCTGCTCCCCCTGCAAATGCTTTGGAGGGTTACTTCGCCTTGGGTTTGGCTTTGTCCTTCTCCTTCGGCTCCGGGGCTGCTGGACCTGGGCCCCATCATCACCATCTTTCTCTTCATTTTGGTTGCCAACGTTCTGAACCTCAACCACTTCCCCCTCGGCTGTCCCCGTGGAGTTTTCAGCAGCCTTCCCGTTTGATTCGGCACTCAAATTCCTATCCTCTTTCACCTCTGAGGTTATTTCAGATGAGACTTCTCGACTAATCACGCACCCCATATCTTGAATCTAAATTTCGTTCCTTGACATGGCCCTGGTATAGGCTTCTATTAATCAAACAATCGCTGCAATCCAGAAAAAGTCACAGGCATCCTCAAAGGTAGGTCAACAATTGATAAACAAAAGTCAAAATATATACATCATGTGATGATAATTCGGAAGACATGGAGGAAACTTTTCACTGTTCAATAGTGAATGACCCGCAAAGCTCAAGAGGCACGAGCGCTAATAGAATCAGCAAATTTCAGAATTTTCAGTTGACAAAGAGCGAGCAAGATTCAGTGGATGTCAAAGTGGTGGAGATCGAAGGAAAGTGAAAACGAAAGATCTATATGAATAGAGTATTTGATGAACTAAAGGACAATATTAAGCCGAATCAAAGATAAGAGAGTCATACAGTGGTCGATGCTGAATTTGCCAGTTTGATTGCCGTGGGTCAAGCGAGAGAAAGAGGGAATATGATCTGTGTTTGATCCTGCTCCGGCACTGTTTGGTCGTTTTGCCCCCTCTCTGGCTCAGACAAGCGAGGGAGTGTAGAGACGAACGGATCTTGCCATTCTTTCCGAGTCAAGTCCCCGAACCCCCTCGTCGAAGTAGATGTTGGACCAAGGCACGGACCAATAAATAAAAAAGAGTAATAATAATTACCGCCTTTTTGAATGCCGGGAATGAGAAAGCGCCATTTTTTTTTACCAGTAATGAAAAAGCGCAATTGCAAATAACAAGATTGCATCAAAATTATTATGAGTTGGTTTGGGAGTTCAACGGAAAATATTTTTTACATAGTTTAAAATAAAATTTAAATTTTAAAAAATAGATTTTGGGATAATAATTTTTACGGATTCTAAGGTAAAATCCATATTTTGAAAAGTTGATTATGTTTAAAAAATTATGGTAAGAATAACTTTTATGGATTCAAAGGCAAGTTTAAAATATAAAAGAGAAAAGAAAAAAATAATTAGAAGATATTAGAAAAGGAGAAAGAGGAAAAGTAAAATAGTAGGAAAGAAAAAGAAGAAGAACAATCGAGAGGGAGAGTATAATTTGATAAAAAATAATTTTTTTAAAATCTAAATTTTATCTTTAAATAATTTTTAAAAATATAAGTATTAAGATAAAATCTAAATTTTGGATAGTAGAGTGCGTCCTCACACTGCTTTTCACATCACAAAAATTAAAAACTTGTGATAAGACGTATTTCTTATGCGGAGTTTAACCTAAATTATGATAGATTTTATATTATTGTTTTAATAATTTAATATAGATACCGAATTATTGGTACACTTGGTGACTTGTATTGATTAAGTTTTTATTTCAATAACTCATTCTATTATTTGTAGAAAGTAAGTGAAATATATAATCTTTACAAAATTTAAATGAATGATATCGAAATCTAAAATTTCAAATGTATTTTTGATGAATTATATTTTAATTAAAAATTTATATTATTTTTTACATATATTACATCGAAAGATCGAAGCATGTGATTTTAGATTTTCCACAAGAGAGAATGCGATTGCGCTCGAGAGGATTCATGTATAATCTGGGGCGTTATTTCACTTAGTATCCATTGGAACAATAACTTCTAGTCAGAATGTATTTTTTAAAATGATTTTTGTATGAAATTTATTTTAAAAAATGAAAAATTGTTTGAATAAACAGTATGGAAGTGATTTTTTGTGAAAAGCAAAAAGAAAAAAATGAATCTCATTCAATAATACACATATATGCATATATTTTATATTTTAATAAAATTAGAAAAAATAAATAATACAAAGTAGTTAGAATGTCTCAAATTGAGACTTAACATATATTGATCGCGGCTTTAAATTTTCAAGTCGTGATTTGTATGGTAAGGTCAATGTCACGATATAAAATGCATTTTGAACAAAATAAACTTTTCTCCAAATTGGTTGTCAACACCTCTTCTCTCCCCCAAAATGCATTCCTGACCTCTAAAAGGAGTTCCCAAACACACTCTATTCTATTCGCCATGGTAGCCTTTAAAGTAAGGGTCCATTTGGTATACTAAATTGAGAAGGTTGATATGGAAATAGAATTGACAAATTGTGCTTGATATAGAGAAAAGGTCATGGAATTGGATTCCATGTGGAAATCAATTCAATCAAAAAGATGGGAAATGATTTCCATATGCTCACATGTGGAATTGTAAAAAGCTCTTTGGAATTCTAACTCTGCCCTCCTCTGTGTTTATTTTCATCCCCATTCTCGCAATCAATAATGAGCATGAACCATCATCGGTCACCGATGGTGGCGACCTCCTTGGAATTTTCCATGAGCGCAACATAAAAAAAGAGACATAATTGAAATAACAAGCCTCTTCCTCGTATCAGTAAAAATGGGGTCACAAACGCTAGAGGTCGGTTGCAGATCCATCAGTTGTGACGTCGGGAGGGAGCAGGGAGGTCAAATCAACAATGTCGATGTGAACTGCACGAAACACTGGAGGTTTGCTCACAAACGCAGGTAGAGGGGAGGTCTGCGATGGCAACAGAGTTCTCGGCTGGTGGCTTTAAAGAATGATACTAGGGTAAAGGGAAGTTACATAAGCTTTCAACTTAGTTCGATGTAGCAGGCGAAGATTTTTTTAAATGAGTTAAAGATTTTTTTATTTTTAAATATAAAAGGGCATTTTAGTCTTTTTATATAAAAATTAGGTTTCATTTTCATAACATACTAAACATACTTTAAAACTAATCTGCATCTCCATATAGGGCTGAGTAAGTGACCCGAAACCTGCTAGATCGTTCGAGAATTTTCCCTTTTGAGCTCGTCCAATAATGGCCCGTTACAGGTGGGCCTAAACGGAATGGGCTCTACACTTAAACTGGCGAGCTACGGGCACACCCTCGGACTACCCGTGCCCACCCGTATATATTTATATATATTATGTGCATTTTTTATATATATCTTTAGTTTTCTTTCGGTTACCATATATTTGTTTAGCTTGTTTGACAAAGGCATGTAGTAATGCCATTCGTTAAGTGTTTGATTTCACGCTGCGCCAACTGTGAACATTTTTTTATACCAAATTACTCACATCAACCTCAGTACTCACCGTCTCGCTCTCATTCTCATCTCCCATCTCCTCATCGAACCTTTCTTTTTCACTCGAAATCAGAGCCCTCCTCTCTCAGACCCTCCCTTCCAGAACCATCCTCTTATTTTTTCCTCCAAAGAAACCAGAACCGTCCTCTCTACCCTCTCGTTCTCCATTCTCTTCTTTTATCCTTAGAGCTGAGTCGCCACCTCCCAAAAGCTTCGCGTCTGTCTTCGTTCTTTCCTCTACCGTCAGCCACATTCACGCTCGCTCCTATCTTTCCACGCCGTCAGCCATCCTCGCTTCAGTCTCAACACGCAGCAAGGGAGACTCCAGTTCTCCACTCTCCAATCTGGGTCTCAACAATCGTGCCCTTGCTGCCGCTGCCGCCCATGTAGCCACGCCTATCGTGCTCGTGCCATCGCCACCTCCCAATTCTTCGTCTTTGTACTTGTGCTTTGCCTACAGCCAGGGGCGGACCTACATAGTCCCCAATGGGTGCAGCCGCACCCCCTGACTTCCAGAAAATTAGGTATATATTAGTACTATGTGATTTATTTTGCACCCACTCGTTTGCTAATTTTGAACCCACTAAATTTTTACTCAAATTATTATAAAAAAATATTAAGAATAAGTCAATTTTATCTTCTCAAAAAATAGTTTGCATCCCCTAAGTCAAGGTCCTGAGTCCGCCGCTGCCTACAGCCTTGGATCGCCCAGTCATGGTCGCCCATTCTTAGATTGCTAGCTGAGGGAACAAGCTTCGCCTTAGATTTACATATCTACCAAGTTTTTAGGGAAAATGGACGTCGAGATGGATGAGAAGCAGGATTTGAACTGTGATTAGGAAGACGATGAAGCTAAGATCGGAGGTAACTGGCTATTAATTGGGAAGTTATTAACTGGCCATTGATTGTTTTTCTGTCATCTTGGTCAAAATTTGTAAATACCTTCCCCTCCCCTTTTTCTGCTTCCTACTTTAACGCCAACTTTATCTCTTCTACTCCTGATTCAGTGATAGCTGCATTGCTTACATTTTGAATCACGCATGCCTTCAAAAACTGTCATTGATCTCTTTATTCCCATCCCAATTTTTCAAATTTTTTTTTTGTGGGGGTTCTTGTTATTAAAGGTGATACTCACTGAGCAATTTCACCAGCATAGTTGATGAAATCACGAGATTTGGATCGGTGTCGACGGATCTAAGAATGGTTAAGGAACATGAATAACTTCGACGAAGGGAGTTTTTTGGGTGGGGGGATAAACGGGCTGGCCCGTAACCTGCCCAGTTATGACCGGGTTGTGCCTAGCACGTTTATTTTGGGCTTACACGGGTTTAGACCAGGTTGTGGGTCAGCCTGAACCCGTTGCACAATAAGCGGGTGGGCTACTGGTTGACCATCCATCTCCATTTCCATTTGTATCAAATGGACCCTAAAGTACCCATAGTCTGTGGGTTCAGCTGGCGAAGGTATTAGACACTCTCACCAAAGGGAGAGGGTTCGATACCGGGGAAGGTCACTTTGTTGTGGCTCCAATCGCAGCCCTTGGGGAGGCATCCTAGCTCCTGGGTGCTTAGGTAAACGCCTGAGGGTAATTGACGGCTCGCCCTGCCCAACATTGGTATGACCTAAGAGGAAGGGAGATTTCGCCCTGCCCTTGGCTTGTGGGTGAGCCCAACCCCTTGCCTAAAATTCGTGTAACAAAAAAAATGGACCCTAAAGTGCCTGGCTGCAAAGTTGCTCTAATCTTCTGGGTTCATACTTCATTTTGTTCCTTTTTGCTTTGTTTGGGGGGGAGGGGGTTGGGTTGGCCGTGATACGGAGGAATGAGCTTTTATAAATCTAGTGTACTTCAACGTTAATGGTACTCGTTTTTTTCTTTTAGGAGAAAATACGTCTCTATTCTTCTGTAACAAGTTATTAGTCTAAATCGCTTTCATACACACCCGGCAAAATAATTGCTTGAATTCAATTAAATCCCTCCAAATGATGAAACAACCTGTGATTTTGTCCACGATTCTTTAACAATCATGTCAATAATTTCCATAAAGCAACTCCAATTATCATTCAAATTTGGATCGTCATGAATGGATGGCTAACAAACGTATCGCTCAGGTAGATTCAGCAAGTGAGCACAAAATCTAGCCTGGTTATCTCCTTACAGATTTCACGCTTCACCGTGGAGTCAAGTTCCAAGCCTCGAGAACTCGGAACTTCTTTACCATTGAACGAGAGTGATTGTCCAAGAGCTTCCTGGAGTATGGCCTCAACTTCGAGTTATATGGACAAGAGGCAACAGAAATCTAGTTGCATGTGTTTTAGCATGCACTAGAAAGTTAGCCAGCAAGTGCTTATTCATCGTATATCACTACGCATTTTCCTACTTAAAATTTGCTTTTATTTCCTCCTCCTCCAGATAAAGGAGAGATTTACCCGAATCTCATTGAGTTTGTTTGGTAACTCTGTTGGGAGAACGGACACAGATTCTGAGGTAAATATGTGAGAGGGATTTTGTCTTGGTAAGCGCAAGAACAAGCAAGCCTATTGATTTATTAGGAAACGGTAGATTTTATTCAAATCAACATCAACAATAATTAAATACCGGTGGAAAAGACAAGTGATGAAGGGCAATAGCTTTTGAATGTATAATAATTAAAAAAATCTTAAGATCCGGTGGGACAAGACATGCCTTTAAAAATTGGGGTTCAATCCCCACTTTAGGCACAATGCTACCATTCAAATTAAAAAAAAAATGTTCGACTCTTTTATTAGCTAGCTATGGAAAAAATCCGTGACACCTTACTCATTAGTAGAAGATTCAATGGCGTTAAGATTAATCTGTGCCATTGGTATGCCTGAAAGATGGTTTACTTTAAGAATACCGGATACTCTAAGAAAAAAATTGAAAAAGAAAAACCTTTCCAATATATGTCACCTGTAGCATGTATCTGTCTACGTTCATATTGATTCGTACGGGTGATGCCTTGGATAAAGGAGGAGGTGCTCCTACCATGTTAAACCTCGCAGACATGGGCATGACTGGACTTCCTTGGACCCCAGTTCTCATGCTTGAGGAAACTGCCAGTGGAAGTTCTCTTTGCGGTGGCCTGGACCCTACAGAAGAAGCATAACCCATGGTTCTGATCACTGAAGATGCAAAATGCAAGAGGTCTAAAACTTCCCTTTGCGTTTGTTTTTGGATAGGCTCTCGGCATGGGACAATAATGGTCAACCTTAGAAGGGTTTTTGTAGCTCAATATTCTACTCCTGCTTTCAGACGCACATAGCTTTGGTCTTTCATCCTCTAGGGTTAGTCTAAGGGCTCTTGTTTTATTACTTGAATCGCAAATTGGAAAATCTGGAGCTCCAGATTGAGAAAACTCTGATGAGTTCTCCGGCTTTTCTTCATAAACCTCTCTAATGATTAATGTTGACCTGTTTAGATCAGAAACACAGCGGTTTGGAAAGTAAAATGAAGGGCTTGATGCAGAAATGGAGAATCTTGGTCCTATGGGAACTGGCACTGACCCCTTAGCTAGAATATAAAGACAGTAGACTGACTGGAGAACCGATTGCATCAAGGGGAAACTTTGTGGTGTGGATGGAATCGGTGGTGCAATGGCTAGCGCCAAGAGGCGATTTTGTATAAACTAAATTTGGATTTTTCAAAATAGTTTTGACAAGAGTGCCTATTCCACTTGTTAACGCCTCCACATGATAGTGAAAATTGCTAGATTTACCTCCAATAGCCCTTCGTTATACGTGAACTCACTCCTCCTCTTGACTTATTTACTTGTCTAAAATAAAATTTATTGTATATTTACTTCGACTTTCACAATCACTAATAATATGAAACTCTTCATTTAGCATACCACACACAATATTTACAACAGGCAAAGTTAAAGATATTTAATGGGAAAGGAGGGGAAGTGTTCCCCTTCTATTTCCTTACCTTCATTAAATTTAGAAATTTCAAACAAGTGAAATGGTCACTTTTCTTTCTTTTGCGGCTTGGCCTTCCACTCCCTCGTTGTCGGGGTAATGGAGAAGGGTGGAGGTAGAGGTGGTAAAATGGGTTAAATCCGTGAGTTGACGAGCCAGCCTGCCTAACCCACTTTTTAAAATATATTTTATATTCTTTTACTTTTTTCATTTTAATATTTTTTATAAAGTATGATAAATAAAATATAATACATTCAAAAATATTATTAAATATTTTATTTTTCATATTAAATTTCGATAATACTATATTTAAAATTACAACGAAATATTAATATTTATATTTTTTTGAAAACTTGAAAAAACGTCATTAATAAAAATTTATCGGTGAGAAAAGAATTATGTGAGTATACAATTTTATGGGAAAAATTAGGCAAAAAAGGAAAGAAAAAGAAAGTTTATTTGAAAAAACCCGCCACTTGACAGGCTTGGGCTAAATAAATGCAACCTGTTGATTGGCCGGCTGGTTCGCGTTCCCAATTCTAGGTAAAGATAATGATCAAGAAACCTAAGATATTCTAAGAAAATGTTTTAAGAATGAATCTTTTGAGGAATCTTCACCCCAAGTACAAATACATGATGCTTAAATGAAGAAAATTCTATGCTGGAGGAACGTATACTAAAGTGTAGAAGAGGAACATGATAGGAAATTTATCAACCCAACCGAATAGTAAAAATGAGCGACATATTTATGTTCTCTCTATCTATATCTCTCTGTTTAAATAACCAAACTCATCAGCTTGACATTCTATACGGAATAAAGGAATAGATCAGAAAGCATAGAATAGAGGAAAACTCTTCAACTATGCAAGTCACACTGGCTACAAATATTTCCATTCAGACATTTATGGGAGAAAACCATATAAGAACAAAGAAGCCTACCAAATTGGCCAAATTTGTCCAACCTCACTGAGAAGACCACAATTCAAAATGACCAATATATTCTTCACCCGCGAAACACCAATGCACTATAAACAGTTTGTGAATGTGTGCGTGCATTTTTGAACATGCTTGCATCTGTCTACTCTAAGATTAATTCTGCAGATAAACAGAAATAGTGTAAACCTTGTGAACTGGTGGCATATTAGGTAGTAAATCATTCTTGAGCCTTCTAGGAGTGTCAAATGCTTTTCACACACACACACACACATTCCGCCAAAAGTGAAGCAGCTATAACTGAAATCACTCGTATGCAGTACCATCCAACAATCCCCTCAACCAGACACCATACCGAAATCGCTCGGAAATTCCTTGATAAAGCCAAAAAGAATATTGATAAACATGTGAGGATGCATCAAACGTCGAATCGAACCTTCTCAAAGAATTATGCGAAGTTTCATGCTAAAGGATCTGGATGCGGGCGAAGGCACTGCCAGAGTGGAAGTGATATATAATAATATATCACAGCTTAAACCATCGACCATTTGTTTTGCTTTCTTTTTTCTTTTTGGTGAGAAAGTGACCGAAACCCGAGCGGAAAATGATGGATGCTAACGGGAAACTGGGATTCCATGCCGCGGAAATTTTCCCTGCTCTTCATTTTTCTGCTGAAGGAAGCCAAATATTACATATTTTTGTAATTAAGTTGCCTTTTGCGATTGAAATCAAAAATTTGTGAAGCTGAGATCCTAATAGCTCTGTAGACTGTGGTTATAATTCAACTCTCTTGATGCCGATGTGATAAGCAAGCCCTAGTCTTGCCAAAACAAAGAAGAAGAAGTTCTAGATTTGACTTCATCAGTCTAGATAAAAGAAATATACGTGTCATACAAAAATGATTAATGTATACAGACAAAATGATCTTATAAAATACCGGTTTATTTGATTCTTCTTTTTTCAGTGCAAAACAATACTAAGAATTAAGTAGAGAATTTAATGCATTAAAGGCATTTTTAAGTTTTGAAATAACTGCGGTGAGAGCAATAAAATTAACATATCCGCAGAGAATTTCCTCCACTATGAAATGAATACGTGATCCAGAAATTGCATCCGCCTGTCGGCTTCCTAAAGAATGGTAGCCGGTGTGCATATTTGATGTCAAGATTAATACTCTGATTCTGGTACCCTACTCAGCCTATATATGGCACATGTCAAGGATTTCCACTTGAAAAGGAGGAGCAAGCACAGCAACTAGACAAATTTATTCTAACCTTGTTAATTACAGCATCTTACATTATGACCCAAGCCTTTACACAATGCCCGGCCTTCCAAACACAGTTCACGGAGAAATATTCAGCACTAGTGTTGTACGGGAGAATTGCATTCATCTCAAACCCTCTGACAGTTATACTTCCTCTCAGCTTCCCAGCAGTCTATTGTTGCAGAGCGCCTGCGAGCGTCGATGGGAATGCCAAGGCCATCACTAGTTGGGGAAGATGGGGTTGGCCTATCCACTCCCAAGTTTCTGCGTTCGCGGGAATCATAATTTGGAATTGGAAAAGGGTTCTTTGCACTGGGTTTTGGTGCTTTGTATTCACCTTCTGAAGCACGGGCAAGCCTTGCGTTTTGTATGAGCATCTCAGCAACCTTGTCGATATCAATGGCCTTGGGCTCTTCTTCGTTACGATTATATGAACGTTGGGGCTGACGCCACTCTGTCCAAATTGTTGTAAATATTGTGTGTCAACAAGGAAAAGTCCCACATAATTTGGAATTGTGGAATCCAAGTGAATATGATCTTGGATTAGTAAATTGATTAAGAGGAGGAGTATGTTAACATACGACAAAGGGCCACTGGAGACAAATCCGGCAATATTCCCTACCCCTTTGTGTATAGGTTAAATACGGACTGAGCACCTTTTATCAGGGATTTTTTACAAATACACTTGATACTTAACGATGAAATGTTTACAATTAAATGTGATATTTATTGGTCCTTTAATTGTGTAAACAGGCGTTGGAATTGTTTTAATATCATTTAATGGTATTTTACATTGAAAGCACTTTAAAAGTTGGAAAAGCAATGAAACGGTGGATATAAATATGCTTCTCATTCATTGTACTTTTAATGGAGATAAATATCCTTTTCATTGTTTTTTTTTTGTGGTGGCTTGCTTTTGAGAAGATTGACGCATTATTTTAGAATGAGTGAGAAAAAATGGTTTTAAAAAAAACTTTGATAGAAGTAGGGTCAAATGAGATCTCTGTACTCCTCTCCTCTTCTCCTCTTGCATTATCTTCTATTTGCTGTGTACCATTACCTTCTGTTAGTTATGTATCCATGTATCCTTACAGGAAGAATCCGTTTAATCCTGAGTAGTGCCGCAACTTACTTGCCGGTAGTCGCGGAATAGCTCTTAAGGACAGTGTCCTCGGACGCGACTCGGATTAATTCTTTATTTTGTAGGTGTTGTTGCTACCAGGATTAGTACAACGTTGCAGAGAAGCTGGAAGATCCACCGTTGTTTACACGTCGGATACAACAATCTTAAGAACTATTCCAGCATTGTTTATTCTGGCATTCTTTAACAGTGGATTCACCAAATAAAGATATCTCTAAATTTTGTCCTAATTTAAAGCTTTCTTTCAATAATTTCCTCTTGTGTAGGAATATTGAGTTGGGTCTCATATTTCTACTTGTGTCTCATTTCAGGACATTTTTGAGATCTTAGAATAAAGAAGATTGCCAAAATGGTAATGGTCCTCATTTTTATCGCAGTATTGAAATGACAATACTCTTGCAGCCTCTGATGATTTTAGAAGCCACGGATGATATGAGAATTGAGTTTTAACTCAATGTTACTCGGGCAAAACCACCTAGAGTGATGGCTCAAATTGGTGGTAGACTTTAACCCGGATGAAATCTTGAGGCAGTGGCCCAATGATGCTCGTAAGCAGGGTCATCGAGCGTGTGAGCCATGTGGTAAAGGTGGTTGGATAAAGTTAGGATTGTTGACAACCCAAAAGAGGCTTTGCTTTGCCTTTATTGTGTGTGTTTGGGAATTCCGTTGGGAGAATGGATTTTACAGATTCCGAGGCATTTTGTGGATTTCGAGATGGTTTTACAGATTTCAAGATGGTTTTTATGGATTTCGAGATGGTTTTTACATATTTCAAGATGGTTTTATCTCGACTTACGTGCACCGTTTTGGTAACGATGTTGCCAAACAAGCACATTCTTTCCTAGATGTTGAGGTTGATGCTTTGCATCACACCAATCAGGTACTTCACGAAGTTTTTTTTTTTGGTAACTGTGATGTTAAAATTCAATGCTCATTGACATGGTTAAAGCCTAGTTTTAAAATCGAATCGGTATAATGCAGGTGCATTGTAAATTGAAATTGGAACCATAACGTCCTTTTGTGTTTATGGCCTTGCTTCTGATTGAATTTTGTAAATGTCATATGTAAGAAAAAAAAATATGGAAATGTCAAATTGATTTTAATACTTGTGAGGAATCCCAAGAAATTCGGTTCATGAGATTAATGTCTGGCTGTCAAAATTGACTGAGATTGGTTTATTATTAGTCTGCTTTTATGAGCCATTGAAACTCCTCGCTAAATAAGTATTAATCGGTACAAAGCTAGAAAGTTATTTTATACTTGACTATACCAATTTTGTTATCACATACGTAGAATTCAATGTGTATTGAATATTGACCAACGACATTAATTTTCTTAAATTTAGAGATATGACAGTTTTGCATGCTTAATGAGAGAATTCATTATGTTTAAATTTATTGGCTTTACACTTGTATTGGAATTAAAATTTTATAATTAAGTGGATCATGTGCCCATGATTTTTCTTTGCCTTTGGTATGACTTACCATCATATTCAATAAATTACCCCAATAATTAGGGGTATTTTACAATGAAATCTTAATTTATTAAAGGTATTTTGGTAATGATACCATTTTTGAAATATATTCACATGTACACATACACATGGAGTGCTGCATGTTTGCTAAGTAACTCGTCAAGAAGCTGAGATGAGGTTGTTTTCAGTAATCGAAGCTTGCCTTGCTTGATATTATTTGCCCATTAATGTGTTAGTGTAACAGAATTAGATTTGATGCTGTGGTTATGGAAATTCACGAGACACAGGGATTGCTGATGAGGACATACATATTAAATTAACAAACACAATAAGTGTCAAATATTGGATCAGTTATATCCGTTTGATAACAATTTATGGATCCCCTTTAATTTCATCAAGAGAGGCTTAATATATTAATTAAGTATACATGTGCATTGATTGAATTTATTAAATATAAATATGCATCTTTTTAACATCCAGATTGCCGTGATTTTATGTTGTCTATTTGGATTGAAGTATATGACACTTTGTTTTATTAATAAGCATATTAAGAGAAAATCTAATTCAAATAGAATATTTCTGTTGTGAAATATAATTGCAATATTTGAAAGTGTGGGGGTGCCTTACAAAATCTCTGAGTTGCAATAATGTGTGTAAGAATGCTAGCCTCATCTTGAAATTTTTAAGTTGTGTGTTGTGATTAAATCTTAGTTAAGTGGAGGCTTTGTTATTTTCCATTGAGACCAAATGTTGTAAATTATTTGTGTGATGGCTTGAAACAAGTATTTTGATAGTGATATGAAATTGATGATTTATCTAGTGTAGAGATAAATACGTTTCAATTTTCATGATTTATAAATGTATATTTATCTTTAAAACAAATATGCATGAGTGTCATGATTATCATGATATTGAATTTTTAATGTGGACGGAATTTGGTTATAATGCCTTATTGCTTCAAATTGGATTTGAAAGCATTGGTGAATGAAATGTGATTTTGGATGTTGATATCATAAAGGAATAAGAACATGAATAATATATGATATTGAGAAACTTTGTTGAATTATGGTTTGGTTTTGAGAATTAATGTGTAAATATTCCTTATGATGCTAACATATTATTTGAAGTAACTTCTGCAGCTCAATCTGTGCATGCACAAATTTAGAGAATTTGTTGTAGTAATAAATATTAATACATGTGATATAGCTTATGCTATATAGAAATTGAGCATATATAAATATGCGTCCTACAAGAGAAATAAAATATTTGAGGGATACCATAAATATTGGTATCATGAACAGTGGATTCTCGTTGTATTGAGATACACGGATGTTAACTGAACTTCAGTTTTATATGAGAAAATCCACTATGATTGTTCACCTTTAATGGTGGTCGAAATAATTATTATGTGAATAAGAGTTCATTACTCTGAAATTGACTGATATTAAATGCCTAAGTTGTTGAAAATTTATTGGCAAAATTTTGGTATGAAACCGACATTTTATGTCGATAAGTTGTGATTGCCAAATGACAATATCCATTGTAGATAGAACAATGGTACTCGTGAATATTATTTGAGATATAATATGATATAGCATGCTAAAGAATTATGGAGTTATCTCAATCAATATTGTGAGGTCAAAATTGACCTATTAGATCCATTAACAAAAACCCTTAGGATGAAATAAATATTGAATTAGTCGAGGGGAATGAGACTAAAGCCAATTTGAAATTGACAACGATGGCAACCCAACCTTTGTGATTGGTGATCCTATGAAGGAGGTTCAATGGTAAGAACAAGTTGTTTGTCAGTTCTGCTAGCACTAAAATAAATACACGGTCCCTTCCTATGGCATGAGAAAGTGCTAGAATGCATTTTGGTGAGGCTGAGCAAAAGCTCTTAATGATTTCATAATCCTACGGGATGGTGTGCTCATTGCAGGTACATTTCATGAAATCACCTCTATGAATGTGGAGTGGGGCCGCTCCTATGAGATCGTGGTGAAATCTCTAGAGCATTCGTTATGCACCAGGCACGCGCACGGCCGTCTTAACGCGTAAAAACGCCGTTAACAGCAGAAATGTGGGGGTATAACTTAACTCTTAACACCACTGGTATACAACAAAGATTTGTTAGTTCGTAGAAGCAGGCTTCACTAACATCTCTGTGTACCATGTGTTATTAGTCTAAGCCTGGTTCATAGTTCTAAGAACCACCAGATACAATGGTTATACTCATGTGAGTAACTCAGCTAATGGTACTTCCTTTGACACATGTGTGGGATTGTTGTAAATATTGTGTGTGGGTGTTTCAAAGGAAGAGTCCCACATAATTTGGGATTGTGGAATCCAAGTGAATATGATCTTGGATTAGTAAATTGATTAAGAGGAGGAGTATGTTAACATACGACAAAGGGCCACTGGAGACAAATCCGGCAATATTCCCTATCCCTTTGTGTATAGGTTAAATACAGACTGAGCACCTTTTATCAGAGATTTTTTACAAATACACTTGATACTTAGTGATGAAATGTTTACAATTAAATGCCATATTTATTGGTCCTTTAATTGTGTGAACAGGCGTTGGAATTGTTTTAATAACATTTAATGGTATTTTACATTAAAAGCACTTTAAAAGTTGAAAAAGCATTGAAACGGTGGATATAAATATGCTTCTCATTCATTGTACTTTTAATGGATATAAATATCCTTTTCATTGTATTTTATTGACTTGAATGTTGAAGCATTGAAACGTTGGATTAAATATCCTTTTAATGACATTTTATATATGGCTGATAGCAATATATATTGAAACATGTGTGTAGCTCAATTCGGGCTTTTTTTCGTGGTGGCTTGCTTTTGAAAAGATTGATGCATTATTTTAGAATGAGTGAGAAAAAATGGTTTTAAAAAAAACTTTGATAGAAGAAGGGTCCAATGAGATCTATGTACTTCTCTCATCTTCTCCTCTTGCATTGTCTTCTATTTGCTGTGTATCATTACCTTCTGCTAGTTCTGTATCCCTGTATCCTTACAGGAAGAATCTGTTTAATTCTGGGGAATGCCGCAACTTACTTACCGGTAGTCGCGGAATAGCTCTTAAGGACAGTGTCATCGGATAAGACTCAGATTAATTCTTTATTTTGTATGTGTTGTTGCTATCAGGATTAGTACAACGTTACAGAGAAGCTGGAAGGTCAACCGTTGTTCATACGCCGGATACAACACGGATGACTGGCTGGCTCGCTTGAGCTTTCTCTGTGCCGTGCCATTTGTCATCAGCATCATGTCTCGCTGGATCAGTCCGCGCCGCCGGAGAGCTACGTTCGTATTCGAGGCCATTGGGTCTGGTACCAACCGGCACCACTGTTCGTTTGGTGAGCACTTCATGGGATTTGCCATCGTCTCTTGCAGGATTGGCCTTCTTGGGAGACCCATGTCCATATTCATCCGCGCCGAAAGGTCTGGAAGTAACTGGTACTGGCACCCCTCCTCTTTTGATAAGCAACTCATCATCCTTGTGTTGGCGATACCACTCGTCATCGCCGCCAGCCTGGTACGGATTTTTCGGGGAATGGTTTGGATATTCATAGCCACCGTAAGGTCCGGTAGCTACAGGAATCATCTTCCTTTTTGCAAGGAACTCGTCACCTCCATGTGGGCGACTGTAAATATGAACCGGGTTAGTCTGCCTGTGCCATTCATCATCATATCCGGAGAAGGGTAACTTTTTGTTGGAGAGCCATGTTTGTAGCCATCGTCACAAGGTTTTGTGGCAACCGGCGCTAATGTTTTTCTGGGAGCATGATCGTAGTAGTCCCCTGAGCTGACGTCTGAGTTGGGAAAAAGGTTAACGGGTCCAAACATTTCACGTGTCCTCGACCCCATCGTAGCGAAGGTGGTGAAGCTTTGTAACCCGTAACCATGTCCTCCCATCCCTCTTGTTCAGAGTCACTCTGTTAGTTCCCCCTGTTGTTGTTCTGCCAACCCCTCAACTTCTCCCTATATAGAAGAAAGATTATGAGGATTTACATTCCACCTCCGTCCACTTACAGAGGACAGATTCAGACTTATCAAGCAATGGAGAACCATATGCTACTTTTTATGACATATGCCTGGAATGGATTCTATCCCTGTTCTTGGTTTGACAAAATAGCATATTGAAACAGAATCTTATTCTGTGGACGCAAGCCTATCTTCTCCATTGCTTCAGGTTCTTCAGAGGTTGAAAGCAACTCTTTCGAAGTAATCGTGCAGGCCACATCCCACAAGAGATCGACTTTTGAGTAATATACAAGCCTTGGATCGCTTACCCCGCAGTTTTATATGCCTCAACTTCAAGAGCTTCATGAAGCAGAATGTAAATATAAAAGAAGTATTTTGCTCTAGTACATGCATGAATACTCGTGATTCGGGTGGCTATAAATTTCTAGAAATGTGCGGAATGTGAAAAGCGACAGCAGACCTGGAGAATGAACTGTTACAATAATAGTAGGACTAGGACACCATTACAGGACCGGTTTGGTGTGAGTTAGATTTGATCCATTGATTTTTAACTATCTAGATCTGATTTCTTAATAAAAAAGTATATTTTTAAAAATGATAATTAAAAAATTAATTTTATTTTAGATTTTATATTTATTAAAATCATTTTTTATAAAAATAAAAGAATCAGAACGGTCTAAATATAAATTGTATAAATCTAATGGATTAGTGAGCACCTCACTCTCATTGGTAAGCGCCCAACCGCATCAATTACAGTTACAACTTACAAGAACACTGAATACAGTACAAGTCAATACTCCCGGGGAATAATAACCTATTATATCAACTTTTCAACCAATGGGAAATTTACTGTTTGATCCCACATAAGGCACTTATTTATCAAATAGTCGTAAATTTTAAAATATTTAAAAAATGGTCCCAGATGTGTTGTCAATGCAGCACATGGTGTTGTCAGGTGTTGTCATGTGACAACACCATGCGCTGCATTGACAACACGATGTGCTGCATTGACAACACCTCTGGGACCATTTTTTAAATATTTTAAAAGTTGGGACCATTTGATAAATATCTTCATTATGTGGGACCAAATAGTAAATTTCCCTAATTTTTATAGGAGCTCTTTAATTTATGAGACTTATTTCGATCTTAATTCATATATCATTTTAAAATTTTTTACAGATATTAAAATATCATTGCTTTATACACACACACAAGGGTAGTACTTAAATGTCTAAATATTTTTTAGTAAAATACAATGGCTTCTTTTTTTTAATGGAAATAATGGTTTCTTTAATGTTACTAAAACTGAAGAGACTAATTGGCCAAAAAAAACAAAGAGATTTCTTCTATATTTTCAAAGCCTACACTTTAATCTATTTTTATATCTTGTTAATGCGTAATTTTGTTAATCATATCATAGTATTAACATTTTGACTTTGTTAATTCGTTTCTACAATCTAATTATTTATCAGATA
>JANTPZ010049899.1:0-11494 GCA_025593235.1 Vachellia pachyceras | reverse complement strand
TTCTGATAAAAAAGGTTAAAATAAGGATATCTAAAAAACTATCAATTGCTATCATTTTGGCTCCTGAAACGAAGATAATAAATGAAGATGGACATATGTTCCCAGAATAACATTGATATAGCTTTGAAAAATGCACAGAAGCACAGGGTTTCTAAACCCATTTCTTAGCGAGGCCAAGGAAAAAAATCTTAGCATGTGATGCAATTGCTCTACATTAGTACCTTATAAAATGACGACTAAAGATAGATAGAAAGATAGACAGAAAAACGAATAAATAAAAAATTTTGGGCCTTATAGTAGATTGACAAAGAATTAAAGATGTAGAGTGTAGTAGCGGATTCCATTTTTAATCAGCTGACAGAAACAAATGATAAAAGACAGGCCAATAGATGAAAAACTTCATATAGTATATGATTATGATATAAACTGAAGACAGATCACACAGCTTACTCTATAGTAGTTGGTGTGGTTACAAATAGTTGCCTTCGGTGCCAAACAGCACTTGTGGCGTGTGGAATTGCAACATCCCCCAGATATCTATATTGTGGACGCAAACATGATATGACTATGTAATGTTGATATGCAAACGCACAGTACTCAACAGTTTGGTCCCAAGCAGTCCATTCTGGCTGAGGAAGCAGGTCACCCACAGGCAGGAAAGTCTCCCAACTGAATCAGAAACAAAACAAATGGACCATCGAATCTAAGAAGCTAGAAAACATCTCATCAGAAAAACCAATATAGAGTAAATCAGTGATTTGAAGAAACGAAAGGGGTGAACCTAAAGGAAGCTTCAGAGTACATTCCAAATAATTGCTATAACTTTTACCTGTACAGCTGGAAGTTTTGAGGAGCTGCCTCAGCTGGAGACCTATTCAAGGAAAATCCATCATCAAAAGTAGTAAAAGAAGAAAGGCCGCTGCTTCCATAACCTGATAAGGGCATGGACTGGATTGTTGAAATAGCTGTGGCAGCAACTGGACTGACTCTCTTAGATGTTCGATAGGCAACACCAAGCAAAGCCCCTCCATGCAAACCAATGACCTAAGAGATGCATGAATCAAAAGGGTATTAGTTCCCCTCAAATGGACTTGACATTCAGTCTATTAGTTCCCGTACTGATGAAGTACCCAATGACCATCAAAGGATAAAATGCACAGCAAACTATAACATCTAAAAAGGAGTAAATGCCCTTCTTACTGTTAATAGCACAAATGGATTTATTAACAAACATAAAATCTTAGATCTCGTCGTTACATTTCAACATTTCAGAAGTTATTATGGAAAACATTTTGCTTCAAAGAGTTAATACAAAATGTAAGAGCCTCGTCTGGCGACTTCAATTTGGGACTTTGAGAATGATGTATTGATATAATGGATGGAGATTGGTGAGTTTTTTAAGATAGTGGAGGTGAGCATGACTCTTGTACCAACAAAATGTCTCCTAGGGTTTATTTTCTTTCATGCATAGTTTTTTATTCTCTTCCATATTACTGATAACATTTTTTCGGGGGAGTAGGACCACTAGGGCTGCATATGGAAATTGTAGCCTGACCAACAAGGTCCTGCTCAGTCATATTGGACCAATTAAAAATAAATCAATGGTGGCTGCTTCACTTGACCAAGCATCCTAAATTTTCTGTGCAAATCCCATGCGTGTGTTGCCATGCCTGTGCCTTATATTCCTTCTAGGTTTCCATTTTTGTTGTACTGATACAAGTACTCGCAACCATACCAATGTGACAGAGTGTGAAATAAACCAATTCCATCAGAACACAGAAAGCATTACCACCAAAAATGCCATAAATAATATGTAGGCATAAACTAAGAAAAGGCCATACCGGTTCATTACGTGCACCAACAGACCTCATTAGTATGTTGGATGTTCCATCATCTAGCAAGATACGCACTTGTACAGATGCCATGGAAGCAGCAGAGGCGGCGGCCGCCGCCGCTTGTGCTGCAGCTGCTGCAGCCTCTTTTGCTCTTCTAGAAGAACCCCCCTTGGGAATAATAGGAATTCTAGGAGGTAATGATGATTCCAATATGGCAAATCTGTCATGACATGTATCCCAAGCAAGAAGCCTTGCGCTGCCAGAATCAACTATTGACCAGTCACTAACCTTGTACACAGAGAAGTAAGGAATATCTGGCCAAACAATTGCTAGATACCTGTAATGATTCAATTAAAGAGTCAGTGCAGGCAGGTTATTCGATGTCATCAAGCTGTTATGGCTGTTAAACACGGAAGGCAGAAATTTTAACTTTATCATTTGAACACTCTTTAGTTAAAAAAAATAATTACTAGAAATTATTAAAAAAATTCGTTCCTTCAGAGACAGAGTTGCCACTCAAAAAGTAAAACAAAAATTAACATCAACAATGCTGAAGCAAATGTCAGGCAACTTACTTTCCTGAACAGCTCATAGAAAGAACAGAATGTGAATCATGTGGAACAGGTGCATTGATTTGTTTCCTCCCCTGCTTAATAGGTAATGGTTCCACAAAATCACCCCTAGATCTTCCTGTTTCTGACAAGGAGCTATTATTTCCAAGAGATGGATTTGCCAAATTGTTTAGCTGAAAATTAAGTAGTTTGAGCTCCCTTTCAACTACATATACAGCAGCATGCTCTCGGCTGTCTACTGGTGTTGGCAGGGGTGCCACAGCAGGAAGAGATCTAGGATCAAACTCACATACTATAACACCAATGTTGGTTCCAGTAGCAACAAGATGTGGTTGCAAAGCATGTGCAACCATACAGTAGACCTGCATATGAAAAGACACATTTCATATGCCACTGAACGTATGCAACAAATTGCAGCTAACTCTCTGTATGCTGCCAGGACACCTAACCTTCACTTGCATAGCAAGCCCTCAAAGAAAGTTTAAACAGGATGCAATACCAAAGAACCTATGAATTTGGTACCTGCCGAAAAATGTTCCCAGATATATCCTAACTCGTAACATCTGATGTACAGAAAATATTTTGTTGCTTTGATATTTATAATAATGCCATATTCAATTACAAGTATTTTCTACAGCAGGATTGGGGGAAATGTCCCAACAAACTTTGTTACTCTTAAATTTGAATGGCCCTAACCTCTCTTCAAATCATCACAAGTATTTAGATGCACTGAACTATATTCTCATATCTTATGAAAGCAAAGCTTTAGCAAAAAGTTACTGGACGCACAAAGCCATGACAGAAAAGATAGCTGTTAACAAAGAAATTCTAAACTATAGTCACATACCCTGAGCTTCTTATTAGATGCAAGGGCTTGAGGAGGAATAACTGAGGTTAATTCACATAACGGTCTTGTGAGAGCAGAATAAGTAGGATGTTCAATTGCCCTGGCAATAGTCCAAAAAACAATTTATTCAAACACAAAATTGAATCAATCCCCATGTAATTTAACAAGTAATAACCTAACTAACTAGAGGAGTTATTCTGTGATGACACAATGAAGTAACAATTAGGAAACTTAAATCCAGCCATGAGAGAATGGCACATACCATATATGAGAGTCCTTTACACAGGTAAGAATATCAAGGTTTGGTGCTCGAGGATGGCACCAAGACGCCACACTATGGCAAGCCAATTTTGGAACTGGTTTTATACGTCGCAGTTCCTGAGAATTGGGAAAACACCAGAATGAATACAGATAAATAAAACTATGCCAGACCGTTATAGTCTAATATTTTCACAGAATTAAAAATTTTCCCATGTTAAGACCAATATCACACCTTAAAGGAGACTGTGTCCCATATAGCTAATGTCTTGTCTGCACCGATTGTAATAAGCTGAGGAGCACCTCCAATCACCCGAGAAATCTCAACTCCCACAACTCCACCATCATGGGCCTAGATGCATCAAGTTGTTATGCAAGGCAATAAATTGTTAGACGCCAAATCAGCAAAAAGGTGCGGAAAAGTTTGATAGGGTAGAAAAGAACTGATAAAATAAGGTGGAATTCGATAAAGGAAAAACTCTGAATTTGTTTTTAATGTCACCTAGGGTGCAATGAAGTTTGTAACAGGACCTTAGGATTCTTTTTATTTTTATTTTTGAAATTGAATTGAAGTATCATGTAATACATCTGATGCCATTATACCAATATTAACATCAACTTGCAGGAGGATTTCTTGTCGTTCTTTGATGTATTTATCTTCTTTCTCTTCACAAAATAGTCTTGTTATGGGATAATTGTAATGCAGAGAGGGACTGTAATTAATTCCCTAGTGGCCAAAATAGTATCCTTAAGAATAAATAGTTGGGATCCCTCTAATCTATAAAGAATAAGTCTCTTTGACTTGCAAAGGCTGTTAAAAGCCAGTAATTATAACAATATTGTGGTTGGGTAGCCATGTTAAGCAATAATTCAGATTGGATCTTTGCTGGAGGTAAAGAATGCAACCTTTAAGCTTAGTTTTGGAACAAGTTCTCGTGAATCTTGTAAATGGTCTGCACTCCATAGTACAAGCAATCCATCACTGGCACCCGAAACCAGAAGACCCTAATGGTGAACAGTAGGAAAACAAAATGAAAGTTTAACAACAAACCAAACAGAGACGCCAAAAGCTTCAAAGCATAACAGGGATACATAGAAATACATAAGCAAGCAATAAATTTCTAAAAATATTGTCACTAAAATATAGTTAGAATAAACTAAATTAGCTACTCCCAACAGGAAAACAAAGTTTACCTCACCAGAAGCAGCCATGAAGGACATCAAGCAAGAGATTGATCCTTTGTGACCTCCAGTGTATCTTCGCACAAGCTGCAGGGAACAAAAGCATAACACATGGCCAGTGAATTCTACTTCAAAGAACTCTAAAGATCAACCAAAATAAAGGGGGTCGTCCAAAAGTAAACCTTCCAAGTCATCATTGAGAGAACTCTAATGACACCATCAGATCCACCAAAAGCAACAAGAGGGCCATCACCCCCACCAGATCGATAAAGGAACTCCATGCTGCAACAACAAATAGTAGCAGATGATATAAAACTGAGCTGATATAGTATACATAATGATTGAAAAATAAAATTTGAAAACAACTTTGGTTAGTAATTATCATAAAGTTAAAATATAAAATCACATGACATGCAGTATATAGGAGTAGTCAAGAGTGATGCCAAAATTCATCAGGAACAATGATTCAACTGAAGTTCAACTCATTTAAGATGAAAAATAGGGATGACATCCACACTCCGTGAAGGATTGGACTTGCCCAAAATAATTAGAATAGGAGCAAAAAGAGACAGTTGAATGATAGCCAGAAGCAAAATTTAGATTGATGATTCAGCAATTTATATAAGCCAATGCCAATCAATTATTACTAGGTATATATATGTACCAATGAGTGCCTGTGTAAGAAACCAGGGGAAAATCTGAATAGGCCTCACCACAAAAGTCCAAGTGACAAACAGGTAGTTAACAAATCAATTAGAAAAAGGGTTGAATATAATCAATCACATGTGATATTGATTTACCATAGGAGGGATTTGTTATCAAGCTCCTGCTTTGGTACATCACGGCCACGCATTGTCACCAAGTCCAAAAATATAGCTTTATTCAAACAACATATGACAAGAAAATGCCTTCCCTTTGTTGATGGGGCAGGAGAGCTAAAAGCTGATGTAAGATGATGTACAGCTGATGGAGCCTCTGCAGCTGCAAAGCGATTGTGCCAAAGTTGCCAGAAGCGCACATCACGTCATAAAAATTCACCTGCATAACACTTTAAAAGCAAGAGTAGAATCATGATAAATAGAACATAAAAATCAGGCTGAGGATGATGTAATATAAATTAAATGAATATTACCTCCCTCCACGAATGGCTTCTGTAGGCTTCCCTTTGGAGTCTACAAAACAAAATACATGATGTTTCTTGAACAGTTCAAAATTACTTATGGTCATCACTTATTTTAAGAAAATACTTGGAATGACAGTTTTCTAGCATCAAGTGATATTCGCTCATTAAAACGTCCAAGACCTACTACCAATTAGTAATAAATTCAACATAGTAAGATAGATGAATGTCGCAAAGCCAAGTGGTGACTAGTGGCGTTCAAGAAATTCAAGCAATTCTGGCTCTCAGAGCATAAAACTACAGTAAGTGTTGTGGAGCAAAATGAGCCAAAAGTGATAAGTTCCAAGATAAATGTATGTGTTTGAAAATCCGTTATGAGAATGATTTCACATAAGCTAAGGTAAGTATGTGAAAGGAGTTTTGTTTCGACAATTACAAACCAATTTGCCAAACATGCACATTATTAATTTCTATAGCATATATGCTCCCGATGCAAATAAATCTGATTGAGGATATAACATTGAGAATAAAAGAATTTTGCAATGAAGAAAATTTAGCACATTCCTCAAAATCAAGGACCTGATAGTTGCATAAAATATAACAGCTGAAAAGAATTCGACGCATTAAGGACGTTCATACGGAGATAGTGAAAGTTTTGGTTAAGATAAGGCTAAATAAATGAACAAGCCGTTAGTTCCACGGAAAGGAAATGACTCAGATAGATTTAAGCTTCTAACCGATAATCAGATGCATTTTACCGTGTGCATCAAACGCGGAAGCTCTAAATTACAAAAAACATGTGAAGGGCGTCAATACATTCAGTGGGACTGTTTAAGTTCTACCGAAATGTTGTACCTGTTTCTCCCTCAGCAAGCTTCTCCAACTTGGCACCGACCAAACGCCGCTCATCAACTCCGCCAGCTTGTAGCTCGTATATCACCTAAGAGGAGGATATGATGAAATACAAACTAGCCAAGAAAGGGAGTCGCACAGATAAGAGGCAAGACTGAAAAATATGCTATACAACACTGTACCTGGCGATGTTCCCAGTTCCAAACAGAGACCCGATCTGATGCATCTGCTGTGACCATCCATGGATGCGTCGGATGCAATTGGATCTTAACGATTTTATCGCTTGCCGGCCGGAATGCTTTCAATCGCAGCATCTTTTTCTCTTTTGTCAGCTTAATATAGTTAAAACTATGAAGAATAGAGAAAGAATCAAATTACTTGCAGAGTTGTTTAGAATTAGATAGGACTCGACCAAGCAGTTTTCACTCAAATCATGAAATTTGGAAAAATGTGCGTTCACTAATGATGAGCGCACATCAGCGCCGTGAAGTTAACAAGTTCTTCCCGCGATGCTAGACATGTTCCCTTTCATCTCTTCACTCCTGGTTTCCGTGTGACTAAACAGTTGGGAAGACTGGATTAGACCTCGCTCTGCATGAAGGGAATTCAGGCGATGGAATAATGAGAATAGTTTGGATTTTGGAAATACAATACCCGAATTCAAAGCAGTCTTCGCAAGATTTTGTTCCAACCTACAAATCGCCTTGCAGTTTGGCTCTGAACGCCTCTCCGGTCTTCCTTTTTGCATTGTCTTTTCCTTCCAGCGTCATAATTTCTTGCCGGAACAAAATTTTGGTGGCAAAAACATAAACAGATTAATATTCTCGAGAATCAAATGGACGGGCATATGCCGTTTGGTGAGTCATGTAGAAACATTTTTAAAATTTATCAGATAAAAATGTAAATAAAATTATCTCAATTTACAAAAAGTTACAGTGAAATATGTATTTGACCATACGGACACATGCAGAATATCTTTATTCCTAGCCCCAAAGAATATATGTGCGTTGTACGTGGGCATAAGTATAAAATATACGTTAAATGGCACAAATTTATTTGCATTGCACGAGAAAGAAAAATTTATTGGGAGAATCACACAGAAATGAACTTGAAATGGGGGAGGGGAAATGTCGAATCAGATTTGTTTCTGACTAGTTGTTATCTAATTGGCAATTCACAACTCATTTCATACCAAATATCTCATTTTGAATTTTGCAAATTTCATATCCCGTTTATATCATTCTTTCAAATTTATTTTTCAAACCAAAGTACAAATAGAGTCTTATATGGTACCATATATGTCAACCAAAGTGGTATCATACATGTCATCCATGTAATGTAAGAAGAGTTTAATCCAATTAGTATGACTCAGGAAACAATATTCAGACTTCAATTACCTATAAAAATCCGTGATGTTAGTATGTGTTGAGGGTGTAAATTAGACCTTAATAATACGTATCTAATCCCGTATGCATACTTTCATAACCTATGAAAACTTAAGTTTGTGGAAAGATATGAAAGTCCATAAAAATGGTGTAACATAAACATGCAGAAGATTAAGATGATGTACAAGGCTCATATGCAGTCCAAATTAGAGAATTCACTTAAAATATCACATGACAAATATGTACATTAGAGAGGAAGTATAAGTGATGTTGAAAGGGAATCAAAAAGCATATAGAATTTGGCATTATGAATTAATTTTGATGTAATTTTGTTTAAAAAAAATTTCCCTTTTATTTCCTCTAAATAAAGCCATTTGGCCAAATATTCTTCTAAATGCTCTTGTCACAGTTTCATATTCGTAGCTAGCTAATTTTTGCCTCAAGTTTAAGTGTATGGGAATCCGTTCGAAAAGTAATTTTACTCATTCTGAGGTAAATATACGAGAGGAGTTTTATCTCTACTTACATACAAAGTAGTTTGGACATGCAAATCAAACAAGCATTAAAGTAGTTTCATAATTTCTTTACACTTGAACGGTTTCAATCAATCAATTAATCATCATAAATGTATTATTATAGCAATTAAAGTTTAGGGTTTTTTTATTCTAGAGATAACATGCGCAATTGACTTATCCACCATGAAATTTTATATATTTTAACATGTTAAATATAGATATCATTTTATTAGAGAAAATATTTATCTCAGTCTCTCTCAATGGTGAATTTGTTCCTCATAGTGGATATAATACGTGAGACTACAGAAAAATTCATTAAAAGAAGAGTGATATTTGATTAAATGCTGATGGTAATTTTATCAATTTTTAGAACATTTTATTTATTAATTTTTTTACTGGGATCTGATTATAAATTTTCCAACTTTGTTTAAAAAAAAGGGAAAATCAATACATCCTAATCATATTTGAGCAAGGGTAGAAAAAGAAAAAAAACTAAATAGAAAGAGTGAATCAATTTATCAATCACACCCAACCATCTTTTCAGTAAGTCACCTCTCCCACTTCGTAGCCTAATGGTTCTCCCTCTTCCTTCTCTCTACGATTCATTTTTTTTTCTTTATGCTCTTTCTCAACTGTAAAACACTTCTTTCTGATTTTTGTTATTCCTCATTTCAATTCAATCCTAGCTTCCCTACGAAACAACACACATATGATGCGACAGTTTCCCCACAAAATCAAGGGAAGACAAAAAAAGATAGCCGGCCACAATCAAACCCAGATAGTATATATACGATCCGTTTTAAAACGCGGTAGAGAAGTACTTTTACGCAATTAAGGTAAATTTATGAAGAAGATTATATCGTTTTACAAAAAAAATACGGTTGAACATACGTTCAACTTTTAAAAATGTTATTTCAAATAAGTCCATATTCTACCAGCTCTACGAGCAACTCAAACATAGTAGTATGCAAGACCCATGAATACCACACGATCTTACCTGTGAAGAACAATAAATACAACATGCAGAGAGAGAGAGAGACGGGTTATTTTGCCTTTCCTTTCATCCCTTCCAACCAAACAAATTTTTAAGTTGAAAGTTATACTATTTTCATTTCATCTATGATTTTTTTCCTTTATTCATAATATTTATATTAAAATGAAAATTTTCTATAATATCTAAATTAGAAAAGAGTATTACTCAATTTGTATATGATAAAATAATTTTATGTAGCTTTCTTGAAATTAGATGGATGGAGATTGCAATTATTATATAGCCAAAAAACTTAAAAGCCAATGAAGAATAGGAGAGGAAGCTTTTAAGCTAGTCTCGTTAAAAATCAACCAAGCAATTTATGCAAAAAAAACTTCTTGGAAACTTCTCTATTCAATGTACAGGTAAACAACATGGCATGCCCATCAATGGGCTCCAGCAACTCAAAGGTGTATTTATAAGAAGGATCGCCCCATGAATGAAAGCATAAATGCGATAGCACCATGATAGTATATGGTCCGTTTGGATAGCCCGTTGGGAAAACAGGTACAGATTCTGAGGTGGTTTATGTGAGAGGAATTTTATCTCCGTAAACGCACCCGTTAGCAAAATGGACTTATCAAATACAGCTATAATAAACTGCATTGACTTGTTGAGTGTTAACAAAATTCCAATAAAAGTTATCAATAAAATTTTGTCTTCAATTGTGGAGCAAGCGCAAAAAAAAAAATCTCCCAGCAATGAAATCAATACATTCCTTAAATCCATATACTTTTGCACTATTCATAGCCAATGCAACTTTTGTAGGTTCTATATGGCAATGACATTGCAACCCTCGAAATATTGGATATAAAAGACAGATTATAAGCACATGATCTATGTCTATGTCTATGTCAATAACATGACAACCCTTTAAAGACCGGATAGAATAGTCAAACTATAAGAACTAGGATGCGTCTGGTATACAAGAATTAAAGGCATGGAATTGGAATTTCATTTTAAATGATGGTGTAGTGTGATTGAATATAAAAAAAAGGGTCAAATGAATTCCATATGATCATGCATATAATTGGTAGAATTTTATAGAATTTCAGATCTAACCTTCCCATCATCCCGAGCACGTTCAACCACCGCATCGTCGAGCACCTCTGACCCTGCGATGGCATTTGAGACGTCAGCGAGCACCTATGACATTCGCTTTGTCTTCAACCTTGCGATGACATTCGCTATATTTTTATCCTCATTTTGCAAAACACGCACACTGTATTTTTTTTATCAATGCTCATTCAAAGAGGAGGCAACTGCCTCGAAATACATTGGATGCTTCTGCAACCACCATTCAAACACACACATGAATGAATGAAAATGGCAATTTTCTTCCTAGGGATAGGTGGTAAATATTGATATGGTGGTCATTTTAAAGAGTTAAAATAACTTTTGAATAATTTAAATATTTTTTGTTCTATTTTTTATTTTTCAAATATTACTATCACGACCATTTATCAGTTATTTCATGGGTTAATATCTGTTTTTCCCCTAGAAGTTTTCACTTAAAAAATCTCAGTACCTGGAATTTTTTTATCCAATGCAATTTTAAAAGTTTTAAATAGCAGTAATATCATCGTAGAAATTTAAAGTAGGCTTACTGTCTTCGTTGATGTCAAAGAATATTAAGTTTGATGGTTAAATTTGACAAAAATTACGAACTTAACTTCTGCAGTTTGATCATTAAAACAATTGTCGTCTAAATTTATTACGTTGGGGCAAAATTACTTGATTTTAATTTTTCAAAATAAAATCGCACCTTAACACTAAAACTTCAACGTCAAAAATAAACCTCAACCCCGTTTCATTGCAGTTGATAAAAAATTCCTCTTCACATGTACCTGTATCATGTAGATGTTATTGTTTATTCAGTAATTTTTTATTAAAAACAA
>JANTPZ010049623.1:0-12276 GCA_025593235.1 Vachellia pachyceras | reverse complement strand
CTTAGCCATAAGCTCTTTAATATCTGCAAAAAGCAAGTCATTGTTATCAGATACAGATTCTAAATTAATCATGTCCACCAGTAACTTAGCATCTTATTCTATGATTACTTCCCTGAATCCACATTCGTAAGCAGTGAGAAGGCCTATGAAGATGGCCCATTCCTCAGCCGTACTAGGGTCATTAAGGCCAAGAGTGTAGGTGAACCCCATAATCCATGATCCCAAGTGATCTCTAATGACACCCCCACATCCATCCCTCATAGAAGAACGGTTAACAGCTCCATCTACGTTAACTTTAAACCAACCTCTATCAGGAGGACTCCATTGATTAGGCTGATAATTGATGGTAGGTGTCCGGAGATGCAAGATGTCGTCCGTCTGAGTGAAAGACTTCCAAGAAGCAATGATTGCATTATAAGGATCAATAGGTTTGACGAAGTTCTCATCAAAGATGTCTTTGTTTCTCCAAGTCCACAAGAGCCAGCAAGCACTACCCCAAAAGAGATTCCAATTGTCAATAGAACCTGTCCCCATGTCTCTTTTCATATTCAAAGCAATCCAATTCCGTAAAGAGCAAGAGAAGAAGTTTATAGCAAGAGAAGGATTAATAGCTTTAGACCAAACTTCCTTAGCATACCGACAGTCCCGAAGAATATGTAAAACATTCTCATCTCCCTCATGACAAAAGTTGCACATAGGAGACACACTTGACCAGGAGCTTCTCCAAGCATTAGTAGGGAGCCTATTATGGAAGACCTTCCATAGAAAAAACCTAATCCTTTCAGCTCCTCTCCACTTCCATATTTGCTTATATATAGAGTTATACATATTAGGAGGCTCAGGTTCAATAGCAAAGTAAGCACTCCTAACAGTGAATTTTCCAGTAGAAGAGTGACCCCAGACCATAACATCGTTGCCCGCATCAGGCCTTGGAGGAATAGAATTGGACAAATTTAAAATCACCTCCATATTGACAAGATTTTCCAACCGATGGTAGTCCCATGAACCATTAATGACCCAATCCGCCACTAAGGAGTTTTCTTCTTCCTGGGATAACGATCTAGAACACATACCTTTGATAGTCTTCTGAGGGATTAACCAGATATCAGAGAAAAACTTCACCATGCTCCCGTTCTTTATCTGCCATTTAGTACCACTCTCAACTAAACTCTGCTGGGCACAAATGAAACGCCATAGGCTTGAATCACCATATTGGACATTCAACAGGCTTTGCTCACTCCGAAACATATATTTACTCTGTAAGACCTCGGCCCATAATCCATTCGTTCCTTGAATAAGCTTCCATGCCAGTTTAGCCCCAAAGGCACAGTTCATGGAATGCAACTTTCTAAAACCAAGACCTCCATGAGACTTAGGAAGGTTGATAATCTCCCACCGCACAGGGTGGTAACCCCTTCTATTATTAGTGCCCCATATGAAATTACGCTGAATCCTTTCAACCTCATTACAAATCGCCAACGGCACCTTAGCCACTTGCATAGGAAAGAGGGGGCAAGAACTAAGAACAGACTTGGCAAGAGTGACTCTACCAGCGACAGAAAGGCAGCTAGCTTTCCAAGCAGACAACTTTGCTTTAACTTTATCAACAATATATTGAAATCTCTCAGTAGATCTTCTCTTCCTAGAAAGAGGAAATCCAAGATATCTCCCTATTTCGGCCGAAATTTTCATTCCAGATAATTCCTGAATCTTCCTTCTCATTCTGGCAGGGACTCTTCGAGAGAAAAAAATTGAGGATTTCTCCTTACTAACCTTTGCCCCAGAAGCATGACAAAATTTGTCGAGGCAAGACATCATAACCGAGATTTGCCTCTCCGTGGCTTCCCCGAAAAGCAGAAGATCATCAGCAAACATAAGATGGGAGATAGAAGGCCCGTTCTTAGAGACATGAATGGGCTTCCACTGATTAGCGTCCACCGCATCACTTATAGTATGAGAGAGTTTATCCATATAAAGCACGAACAAGAAAGGAGATATTGGATCTCCTTGACGAATCCCTCTTTTCGGAAAAAAGAATTCAGATTTAGATCCATTCCAAAGAACATTATAAGAGGTGGAAGATATGCAATTCATTATAATGTTAATAGCATTATCCTCTATCCCAATCTCCTGAAGAATCAACCTCATGAAATCCCAATTAACCCTGTCATAAGCCTTTTCAAGATCGATCTTAAGAGCCATAAATCCTTTTTTTCCCCTGGCCTTATGCATAGTATGCAAAATTTCCTGACCGATAATAATATTATCTTGAATATTACGCCCAGGAATAAAGCCAGCCTGGAAGGGAGATATAAGCTCATTCATGAATTTCTTCATTCTCTTAGCAATGATCTTCGTAATACACTTATAATGAACAGAACATAAAGAAATAGGCCGAAAGTGCTCCACCTTCTCCGGATTATCTCTCTTGGGAATCAGGGTAATAAGAGTTTTATTCGCCTCTGTAATATCAATGCGTCCCTCAAAAGCCCCCTTAACAAACTTACAAACAGCGCTGCCCACAACATTCCAATTTTTCTGGAAAAAGATAGGAGAAAAACCATCATCACTCGGGGCTTTATAAGGACCCATGTCAAAAATCGCCCCACGAATCTCCTCGTCACTAGGAGTCGCACCAACATGAGAAATAAGGGACTGATCAACAGCCGGAAATTTAGTCTCAGCGAAAAAGGATGAGGGTTCTCCCTCCTTCTCAAGGAATAACCTCTGAAAGAAAGAGGTCACCATTTTCTTGAGATCATCATCCTTCTCAATCCAGACTCCATCATCATTCTTAAGGGCTTGAATATTGTTTCTTCTCCTTCTAGAGATGGCTTTCAAATGGTAATATTTAGTATTTCGGTCTCCTTGAGAAATCCACTCTGCTCTGGATTTTTGAAACCATTTAATCTCCTCAAGCTTGCAGATTTCATCAAGATCATTCTGTAAGGAAACTTCCAGCTTACGTAAAAAATTAGAGTACGGGTAGGACTGAGATGATTGGATCCCATTCAGCCGAGCAAGAATATTCTTTTTCCTCTTTTCAATGAAGCCAAAAGTCTCTCTGTTCCAAATATGGAGCCGAGCTCTCATAATCTCCATATTATCGCCAAGCTCACCAAATTCTTCCCAATTGCTAGATAAGAAATTATGGAAGTCACTATGAGCAAGCCACATTGCTTCAAACCGAAAGGGACGGTCACAGCGCAGATTTTGCTCCCTCAATCCCACAGAGAGAATAAGAGGGCTATGATCAGAGAACTTAGTCCGCGGGAGCACTTTAACAAAACAATCCGGCATAATAGTAAGAGTAGCAGAATTAGCAAGAGCTCTGTCAAGCCTCTCATATAATCTAGAAAAACCAGAAATGCAGGGCCCTCTCCAAGTGAATTTAGGACCAACAGCCCCCAGGTCATTCAGATTACAGGCCAAAATTCTATCATTGAAAAGATTTATACGAGCAAGATTGGCAGAAGAGCCTCCAATACGTTCGTCATAACGACTTATATCATTAAAATCTCCATAAACAATCCACGGGACTGAAATACCTGCAGCCAAAGTCTCTAACCTTTCCCATAACAAATTTCTAAAATTTGAATGCGGAATGGCATAAATAGCAGTAACTAAAAATTTTGGACTTCCAGGAATGAGGCATTCGCAATGGAAAAATTGCCTATTTTCCTCAATAATATTAATAGAAATATTCGCAGAATTCCAAATGGCAATTAATCCACCAGATCTGCCTTCACTCGGAATACATCTAATTTCATCAAACCCCAAATTATTAATGGAGGGAAATTGTGAAATATTGTTGCATTTAGTCTCAGCCAAAAAGATTAAAGCAGGTTTGGGCTCATTTAGAACCATTTTTAAATTCCTCAACAATCCCTTACCACAAGTACCCCTAATATTCTAATATAAAATCTTAATCATGATTAAAAAAATAAAATAAAAGGAGATTAGAGCAAAGATAAAACTCACAGACATTGCAATTGTGTCTCAAGCACATAAGTACCATTTTCATCTTGATTAATCTCCCTGTCATGGAAAGTTGGGCTTTCTTCAGAATGCCCATCTATTTCTCCATCAACAGAAAGCTGGGAAGAATCCACATAAGTGTCGCCTGGGTCCAAATCTCCACTCTCCATTTCGCCTGGCTCCAGTGGGCTTTTAATACGGAAGCCCAATGCTCCAGCGTCATGAAGAGGATCCTGCTGTTGAAGATGCCGCCTTTCAAGAGGTTCTGCCAGCGTGTCTTCGTGTGGTCCCCGCTGTCCTTCCTCATGAGTCAAAAGCAGACCCTCCTTACTTGCCCCCAAGCTCTCCTCATTTATTCCGGTCAGCAAACCAGTCTTGGCTTCCTTCCTCAGCTTTTTCTCTGTCTTCCTAGGACTGCCACGCTTCTGAACTCTTCCACCTAACACTCTTCCTAGCGCTCCTTTTGTCCCATCCATGCTGCGCACCGTCTCCATTGCTCCCATTTTAATGTCTTCTGAACTGCTCTTTGTACGAAGAGGAGCATTTTGCCTGGTTTCTTTCTTCTCCGTAGCCTGATCCGTCGTAATCTGCTCAGTAGGCGTCTTAGGATTATGGCTCGGTGCAGACCTCCCCCTAGGCGTCGCTGGAATTTGCTCCATCACGATCTCACCGGCATCAGCGACGGTGTCGTTCAGCATAGAGAAACGTGACCCAGATTTCGCTGCTGCTGTATGTTCCCCATTCCTGTCTCTACTCTTTCGCATGCGTTTTTTTCCACCACTTTCCATTGATTGGAAGAAACTTCCATGTCTTGATCACCTGGAACGACCTTAATACTTCCATCTCGGTCTCTTCCTTCCTCATTGTTAAAGCCATCTGCCTTCTTCAGAGGACAAGCATCAAGCCTATGCCCATAGATGCCACATTTAGTACATAGAAGGTGTAAACCTTCATACTCTAAGTAATGATCTCCGTCGTCTAACTTAAATCCAGACATGAGTTGCTTCCCCAGTTCCACAAGCACGCAAATCCTAGCAAAATGGCCCCTTAGTTGGCATGAAGTATTCATGTCAACTTTGAGAGTTTTGCCGATCCTATTACCAATGTGAGTCAAGGCTTCTTCATCATAGTATTCCATCGGAATCTTAGGAATTCTTACCCAAACCGCCACTTTGTTGATTGCTGCCTTGTGGGCTTTGAATCCAGGTTCCCATGGCTGCACTATCAGATAATGATCAAAGAGCATCCAAGGACCTCCTGTCAGAGCGTTTATATAGTCCTCTCTGTTAGAAAGTTTGACCACAAAATAGCCATGGCCAATGTTTATCACATTAAGAATCCCCTTCTTAGCCCACATAGTCTGCAATCTTTGAACTAACGTTTTGTATCCTATTTGTCTTCCCAGAAGCTTAATAATGACAGCAGACTTCAACGGTTTGTATAATCTCTTCTTCATTTTTTCAGAGAAAGAGAAAGTTGGAAAGTTCCTATCAGGATCCTCCACCGTAACACAACCAGAATTTTCATTTTTAGCACTATCATCATCCTCTGAAATAGGATCCTCAGACAACATATCATCGTTATCTTGCTCATCCCTTTCCATGTTACTATTTCCTTTCAGTTTATCTAAGAAGGAGGGACCCCCCTCATGATATGAACTAAACTTACCTCCCAAGTCAGGCCATTGATCCTTTTCCCCATTATCCTCTGACTGCTTGAAAGTGTTCTTAACTTTTTTGGAGCTCCGATACAGAAGATCCTCTTCCTCATGCGACAGAGGAGTTAGCGATGATTTCTTTCCAGAAGATGGCAGAGCGTTTTTTCCCATTTTTGAACTGCAAGTGATAAAGCTTGTTAGTTTACAGTTGAATTAACATGAATTCCTTAGGACGTCAAGCATACCTTCTTTCTGGGCTCCTGTCCCTGCACCTCATTTCATCACTGTCTTGGTCTTCTAGCCCACAGAATCTGTTCGCCTGGGTCTAGTGAGGAACCTCCTTTTCTGCAAGGCCCAAACGCGTTTCATCCACCATTGGGTCTGGAGGTTTTGTCTTAGGGCCCAAACCCACTTCCTCCTGCCTAACGTGATTTAACACTGTGCAATCGTTCAATATGGGCCCATTGTCTAATATCATTCCTCTATTCTCCGGCCCACTCTAATCTCCATCATCCAACCCAAACCTTCTCCTTGACTCGCCTCTTTTTTCCCTCTCTCTCCACATCCTCTCTAGTCTTCTCACGTTTTCCCTCCACAACACTACCCCCTCTTTTATCCACTGCCTCCTTTGATATCTTTCCTCTTTGAGCTCCTTTCTGCCCTCTTTCCTCTGTCACTGCCTTCCCATTCGTACTTCCTGAGCCCAAATCCTTTCTTCCAGCCCCCTATCTTTCTGACTTGTCCCTTTCCTTGCATTTTCCATTCTGACCGTAACGCCTACTTCCTCTCATTGACTACTCATTTTATTAGAAATGTTATGAAGAGGTTTGCGCTCTTCCCTTCCCTCTCGGCACTCCAAACTGTCACCTCCTTCAGTCTCCAATATCGCAAACCTCAAAGCACCTTCTAAGTTCATCTTCTCAACTCTATCACCTTTTTTACCTACTCTGTCAGGCTTACCATCCTTAGTATACGGACTCCGTCCTCTCTTCGATTCCTGTGCTATCATCCATTCTCCGTAGCCACTGGCCGGAAACTTCGCCTGTGTTTCCTCGCATCTCTGTTTGTCCTGCACTTCATCTCCTTCTCGAGCTCCCTGTATTCCTTGTGTATTTTTCTTCTGCGAGCAATGGTAGTCCTTCATACTAATCTTCAGGTTACGTCCATCCATTGAATAAGAGGGGAGCAACGGTGCATTTATATCCACCTCCACACACATTCTAGCGTACATCGTCCTCGCTCTTGTTAAAGTCATCTCGTCAACTTTGATGGCCCTTCCCATTTTGCTTCCCAAGTGAAAAAAGAATTTCTTATCGTAGTAGTCTATCGGCAATCCTGGAAGTCTCACCCACACCGCTACACTTTTGATGTTCTCGTTCCAAAGATCAAAGTTCCTCTTCCAAGTCTGAACCGTCAAATAGTGATTCTGAACCAGCCACGACCCTCCTTCCAAGGCGACGTAGTAGTCATCTTGATTCTGGAAGGAAGCTATCAAGTATCCATTCCCTATCACCAGAAGCTCGACCTTCCCTCCTTTCCCCCATAACAACTGGAGCTTCCTTCTCAGGATCATATAACCTATGGTTCCTCCCAGTATCTTGATTATTAGCGACTTGCTCCAGTATTTTTCAAGTCTCTTTTTTTCCTCCTCTGAGAATTCTATACTTGGCCCTTTTTCAGTGTTTATTATCTCAACTCCTATTATATCCTTTGTTTCCTTCAACAGCAGGTTACCATCCCACACTTCCTCTTCCACAGCATTATCCTCTTGCATCATCTCACCTCTTCTTAAGCTAGTTATCGGTTTCATTGTGTCCCGGTACGACAAATGGATTTTCAGATCCTGTCCCTACCAGCCCATCTTCTCCTAACATCCAGTCTTCCTCTCTCTGTTTCAGAGTTACCTCTCCTGAGTAGCCACCTTCTTTTTTCTAGACCTTCCCTTTTGTTCCTGTTATGTTATCTTTCTTCATTTCTGCTCGGCTACTAATATCTCCTCTATCTTCTACTGTGCTCAGCAAAGTGTTTCCGGTTTTGTACACCTCCTCCGGGCCGTCAAGAAGACTATCCGGCGGTTGCGTACAGACGTGCACTCCTACAGGACGTATTAACACTCAGAGTTTCTCACACTACCTTTTCTCTCTCTCTCTCTCTCGGAAACTTTCTACTTCTCCCAAATCTCTCTTACAATATGCACAATTTTTGTTATGTTGGAAATGATTTGATTGCCAGCAGTAAATCAGTTTTTTTAAATCTTACTTTTGGTTAAAAAAACTATCCTTTTGTCTCAAATCCTAGAGAACTTCTTTGTTTTTCTTTCATCTTGAATACCCAGTCACTGCAATGCTTCCTCTGACCTTGAATGAGGAGATTGCTAGACTCTTTTGTTAAACAAACACGAGTTTTTTTTAACACAATTGAATGAAATTCATTTACAATTCACCTAATCTTCTATAGAAATACAAATCTTTTGTGGTATCCTTTGGCAGGGGTATTCCAGAAAACTATGGTTCATGCAAGGAATGTTTAGAGCAAATGGAGGTTGTGGTTATGTGAAAAGGCCTGATTACTTATTGTTGAAAGGTCCCCATGGTGAGTTTTTCGATCCTACCAGAGCGCGACATTAAGGCTATGTTTGGATGAGATGAAAAGTCGGGAGGAAAGACAATGGGAAGAGAGAAAGTGGGAGAAAATATTATCACCCATCTTGCCTTGATGGGTGAGAGAAAACAGAAAGGAAAGAAAATAGGCAATTGGTTGAATGACTAAAATATTCTTAAATAAAAATATTTTAATAAATAGTAACAAGGAAAGTATCATTAAAATATATAAAGTATAATATCTAATTAAATATGATAATGAAAAAATTATATTAACATTAATATCATTAAATAATTTAAAATCAGATTATTTATTAAAGATATTTTTTAGATTATTATATTTCAAAACAAAAGTAACTTAGATAAGAATATATCATATTTTTTTAAGGTTGTGAGGTGTTAGCAAGCAATTAAAAAATAAATTAGATAGTATAATATATCCTAAATCTTTTTCTCTTAAAAAAAGAAAGTTATTATCAGAATTTGTCAAAATTAATTAGTTAAAATGAAAAAGTAATAAAAGAGCATGTGGGTAGATAGGAAAAAAGTGTTTCCCCTCTATTTTCTTTCCATGTGTGGAGAGAAAAGTTGGAAAGAAAATATGGTGGGACTCACACCCCATTTTCTCTCAAATTTTTCCTTCCTCCCACATTTTCTATCTTATCCTAACTGGGGAAAACTCATTTCTCCCCTCATTTTCTCTCCAAATTTTCTTTTGCTGCGATCGTTTTCTCTCGGTAAAGGTGGGTGACATCAACTAAAAGGGAGATTGGTTTATTTGACGGCTGCTTCTGAAATCTGTTCTAACCCCACTTGCAGGTTAAAGTATAGGGATTGGATGGAGCTCTGATTTCAGCCAAACACTTCGATTCATTCTCTCCACCAGACTCTTACACGAAGGTGAGTTGGATGTTTCGATCATATCTAGGAGATCAAAGGCTTATGACTTACCGTTGGATGAAAATAAATGAGAGAAACCAAAAGACATTATAATCAACCTTAGACTTCGTTTCAATTCATGACAGGCTTGTATCGTTGGAGTAGATATAAGTCAAGAAGAAAACAAAGGTAATAGATGACGATTGGTTTCCCGTTTGGGATGAAGGGTTTGAATTCCCTCTGACCGTTCCAAAGTTGGCTTTACTGAGGATAGAAGTTAGAGTATGCAAGGCAAGAAACACATGACTTTAGGTGGGCAGACGTGTTTGCCGGTTTCTAAGCTAAGACATGGATTCCGATCAGTCCCTCTATATGACAAAAAGGGCAGCCAACTCAAATCTGTGAGGCTTTTCATGCATTTTCAGTTTGTTTCATGCTCAGCTGCAACATCAGAGTTCTGAGGCTTAATGGTCTTAGCGGGTAACATGCATCCACTACTGTGAAAATTTACTATACCAGAAGACCTTGTTGATCAGTCATGGTTGGAGAGATTGTAAAAGACATAATGCACGTTCAACGTACAGTTCCACACTCCCCAAACGCACGTTCAATAAACGCACGTTCAATAGTGTTTTTCCGTAAAACGAGATAATCTCCTTAACATATTTACCTCGACTTGCATAAAAGTACTTCTTTACCGTATTCCCAAACGGGTACAATATGTCAAAAGTGATAACATAGAACTTGATTCATTAATCTTTCCTTGACAAATACGTTAGCCCTCCGCCACACACACATTTTCAATTTAATTCCCCAGTCGCTGAAATGATTGCAATGTGTGCTTATAATTTTTCATGATTAACTTGATTTATTAATTATTCTTAAAGCAAACCCATATTTGGTCTCAAGAGAGATAGGTTGACCCTTGGTTTGGTTCTAAATATCTAAATAAAAAATGAATAGTTCAATGCATAAGTTCCTATCAAATGAGGTATGTAAGAAGAGATAAATGTACACAACTTTACTACACAAACAAAAAAATACTATCAATAATTTATTTTATCCAAAAATTTTGTTGGACTGAAAGCTTGTAAGTGCTGACATTGCAATTACAGTATTTTAAATGATTAAAGAGTTAAATTATGTGATGAATGGGATGCTACATATATTTTTTTTTTGATCAAAAACGGGGCCATTTTATTAATCACTAGCCAAACAAGTATTACACACGCTGATAGCTGAAACCAGTCAAAAGGAAAAACTCTCAAATAAACCTATGAATACAACCTACCCCACAAACTAAACCGAAGAAATTCTATACTATCATTACATTATTCCTATACCTACATCAACTATAACAATCTAAAAAGCTTACTGATTGTACCTTATCCGATGCCTGCTTTCTTGGTCCTAGTTCCCTGCCCTGCTTGTCTGGTATCTTCTTCCATGATCCTGAACAGAGAGAGTGGTGACTGGTTAAGCCATCCTTCCGGTACCATTCCTCTCATTGCCTCAGCTGCAAGATAATCAGCAGCTTTATTTCCTCCTCGTGCAACTAATGAGATTTCTCACTTGCTACACTTTCTTCCTCCATCAGTTCCAAGCACTTTTGCAGCACGTCTATGCTTCCCCATTCACATCCATCCAGGTTCTTCCTCTTAATTCTTCCATATAGCTCTGCACAATCAGTCTCCAGCCATCCTCCTTCGCTTCCCCACAAGTCTACTATCTCCATAGCCTGCATTAAGGCACAGCATTCTGCTTGGGATGCTACATATATAAAGTCAAAAGATTGATAAGTAAATATTTTGTCTGTCAAGGATTGATAGAGCCATAGAAGTTGCTCAGAAGAGGTATATGCCTAAAATTCCCATGCCCACCTGGGAAATAATAATGTTGTCTCTCTGCTTGTCCCCTTCGGCTTTACCATCATGGGAAAGAGACTGTTGCTTTCAAAAGCAGTTCCATGAAACTCTTTGAGAAAATTGTTTGTGTACGTCTCTTTCTATTCTTTTTTTTTTTTCCAGCCTCTATCTCCTTTCTGTTCTAATACACACTTAAATGGAGAACTGTAGTATTTATAGGGAAGGTTCGTGAAAAATCGCTCTTTAAAAAATTTTATTGGCTAATATGAACTGAATTAAAATACTGGTACTTTTTGCATATGAAAATTTGCACAATACCAATTCTTGCTATGTAAAAACATGTTAAATCTTTCTAGGTATTAAATTTTGTAAAGAGGGGACTTTCCATCTATTTGAAGAGATTGAAATCGTTAGAGGAATTCCAATATAATACTGCCTAGTGTATGTCAGCAAAGAGCAAAGCTTGCCTTTCGCAATTGGCTCCATATTTCGGTGTTAAACTATAAGTGCTCAGATCATCAAGTGTTTTCTTTAATCAATTCATAATGTCGAGACGTGGGAGCAAGATGACAATTAATATAAATTTTATGATGATTTTAAACTATCATCAATTCATTATGAAGTTAGTTTAATTAACATGTCATTGATGGTAACATCAAACAAATAATATATGTGGAAATCAAATTCGGAGTCAGTAAATCTGTTCCTATGTTTGCAATTTGATAATTCTTGGTTCTAGACCAATTACGTACATGATTTAAAGTTCCAATTAGAACCTCCAAAATTTGCTGTTGGTCAATTGTTTTCTTAACTTTCAGTTTTAGTTTTATTGATGGGTGTGTTTGGTTCGGCTTTCTGAGGCCTAAAAGTCAGTTGCACAGTGTCGAACGCCCGATCCAATTCCTATTCCCTTCTTCGGTCCGTTTGGAGACGCGTTCGCCTGTAAGGAGCTTGTGGGCAGAAGCTCTTCTCCCGACAAGCTTGAAAGTTGAGCTTCTCCTCCACTGTGCGCCGCGCTTCTCATCAAATAAATAGGATTCCTGATGGACAGCAGCATATTGGGCCCGTTTGATAAAGCGGTGAGATAAGTAACTTATTCGTACAAGTACTTATGGAGAAGTGCGATTGGAAAATAAGTCAGATTGTAAAAGTGATTTATGTTTGGGAAAGCGGTGGAAGAAGTGACTTATTTGTAGAAGTAAATGCGTTTGGGAACACTTCAGATAAATGACTTATTTGTAGAAGTGAATGTGTTTAAAGGATAAGTCACTTTTTTTCTAAAATTAAAATTAAAAAT
>JANTPZ010049618.1:0-12213 GCA_025593235.1 Vachellia pachyceras | reverse complement strand
ATGACCAAAATACCCTTTAACTTTCTCATAATTACCATTTTGCCCTTGCTTTCTCTACTTTTTGCAAAATTACTATTTTGCCCTTACTTTTGATTCTGAAAGACCTTTATGCCCTTGTTCTTTTATTAAATGACATTTGGGTCCCTTCATATAAGGTTTCCCATCCTCATATTACTTCTAGGGCAAATATACTTAATTTTGGAATTCACACGGAACTCCGTGCCTGAACTTTCGGCCCTTAATCTTTCTTTCTTTTTGAGCTATCTACTTCTCGTTTATAATTCATCATCTTAATCATCAGATTAGCCTTTATTTCATTTAGTATGAAATTATGGATATTACACCTTGTACCTTAAATAATTATTTTTCACTTTTTCGCCTTCGAAATTATATAAATAAAAATCTAATTTGAATTTGGAAGATCCGTGTTTCGTCATTGCGATCCGTAAGTAGAGATCTATCTATTGAGCATCTGTAAATTTTCTGATATTTTAGTCAACTGGTTGACTTCTGACTTTGACTTTTCCTTTGTCAGATGGCCAAAATGCCCTTCAACTTTCTCATAATTACCATTTTGCCCTTACTTTCTCTACTTTTTCCAAAATTTCTATTTTTCCCTTACTTTCTCTACTTTTTCCAAAATTACTATTTTATCTTTACTTTTGATACTGAAAGACCTTATGCCCTTAGTCTTTTATTAAACGACATATGGATCCCTTCCTATAAGGTTTCCCATCCTCATATTACTTCTAGGGCAAATATACTTAATTTTGGAATTCACACGGAACTCCGTGCCTAAACTTTTGGCACTTAATCTTTCTTTCTTTTTGAGCTATCTACTTCCCGTCTGTAATTCATCATCTTAATCGTTAGATTAGCCTTTATTTCATTTAGCATAAAATTATGGATATTACAACAAGCACGATTAATCTTACAAAGAACCTTGTGCATCACTCCCGGACAAAACACATTAACATTAGACATGATTTTATCATGGATCATGTGCAGAATAAAGATATCACGGTTGAATTCATTCCAACACATCTTCAAGTTGCTGATACTTTCACAAAACCTCTTGCCAGAGAACAATTCATGAATATCATAAGGGAATTGGGAATGGTAAACCCAAATGTGCTGTAAGTCCATGTTAATTTGCCATATTTTGATGTTTCAGTATTCTAACTTAAGCTTCGGAGTTTTTAATAAAGTTTTGCAGGTGTTGAATTAAACATTTGAAGTCAAAACTCAAGTTCTGAAGGAAAATAAAAGAAGTGTTTAACAATTTTTGATGAACACTCGAGTGTTGGAAAGCATTACTCGAGTGTTGATGACAAAAACTAATGCATTGCTTGAGTTTCTGGTTCAAGTGATAACTTATGGAGCATTACTCAAGTTCTAGAAAGCACAACTCGAGCACTGGACATTTAAAAGTTTCACTGGAAGTCAAATACCCGAGTATTGGATGGAAGTAAAGGTAATACTCAAGTTTTCAATTTCAAAACTCGAGTTTGGTAAGTGTTTTAAACTTGAGAATCCCGATGCTCGAGTATTGAAAGGTCAATACTTGAGTTTTAAGAGTTTTTGGTGAAAGAGGACCCTGATACTCGAGTATTCCATGGTAATACTCGAGTGCTGGCATGTGCTAAAAGAAAAGGGGACACTGATACTTGAGTACTAAAGAACTAATACTTGAGTATTGGGAAGCGAGGCTCAATACTCGATTACTCGTAGTTGATACTCGAGTACTGGCTTGTCTATTCATCTTCTTTAGTGCAATACTCAAGTACTGTCAAAGAAATACTTGAGTGTTACACTCAATACTGAGTGTTGCACTCGATACTCGAGTGTTTGGCTTATTTTTCTCTCAACACTTGAGTACTTAAACTCAATACTCAAGTGTTGGCGCATCAGATATCTTTTATTCCTCTTTTTGCTGTCACTCAAACCCTAAACCCATTTTCTATCACTCGAGTTCTCTCAAATCAATCACTCCAACCATTGCATCTCATTCCCAAACCGTTACACATCTACTCTAAATCAACTAACTGGTATTCCCATTATAACCTCCATTACACCCCATTTCATCCCATTTATCGCATCAATCCCATCAGCATCCTTCTTCCCGAAATTTCAATTTTTGGTTTCCAAAACACCATGGCCCATACCAAGTAGACAAAAGCATCATCCTCAGCCCTTCCCACTCTCAACTGCCTCTAAAAAGTGATAATCATGCAACCATCAGAGGAAGAGATAGTGTCTCCTTTAGTCCGCAAGCCACGTTCTGAGCAACCCAAGTCAATCATTAAGGGCAAAGCACCAATGTCTTCTTCTTCAACCCCTATTCCATCATCTGCACAAGATTCTGACTCAGAGACTGAAAGCATTTCTCCAGGCAAAATGACTCCAAAGAGAAAGAGAAGATGAGGAGTAAGTGGTCCTGGAGAATCCTCCAAAAGAACTTCAAAGAAGGTAATAAAGCCTAAGCCTCCTGAAGGTTATAACACTTCCACTTTATACATCACTGAGCACGTTGAGTATGAATTAAAATATAAGAACTGTGCTCTGTGTCCTACAATATATGTGAAATTGGAAGAGGTTAAGGCACTAGGGATTGATGTGATAGCATACTTGGAGCACTATAGGAAGCTGATTGAAATTAACATGCCATACTCCCTAGAAATGGTCAAGATTTTTTACAATAATATGAAATCCAATTCTTTGAAGGATGAGAAAGGGAACATCACTCATCACTCTATGGTTACTAATATTAGAGGTGTAGAGATAAATATTTCTGCTGATGATATAAATGATTATCTGGGCACCCATTAATTTGATAAGAAATTGAAAGACCATTCGGAGAAAGAGATGTTTGAGTTAATGAGGCCTGGGGAAGATTATCTAGGAACCCTATCTTTTGATCCAGCATCTATGCATGTACTGTAAAGGACAATTCACTACATCTACTCCAGATGTTTAGTGAATAAAAGTAAGAATTACACCCACTTGGCTCATGGGGATTATCATTTTCTGACATTGAATAGTTTGTGTTCAATGAGATGTGGAGATTTAGTTTCTCCAATTCAAAGAGGATGACCATGCCTTATCCTTACCTTATCTCTCGTATCCTTGATGTTAATCAAGTATGGTATATTGTGGAGAAGGTTGAGAATCCCATCATGTTCTCTGCATAGCATTTCCATAGGATGAATATAGATGTTGTGAAGGTTCAATCTCAGCCATCAACGAGGAGGAAAAAGACTACATCTACCACATCCAGAGGACAGAATGAGGCTTAGTCTTATGCACATCCTCAGCCCTCATTTTCTCCATCATTTGCTCAGGCTGCCTTGCAGACTTACTTGGAGACAGAGTTTAGGAGAATGGGAGAGGCCTTTATGACTACATTCCAGGCTCAGACACATGATTATATCAGGAATGTTCTTCAGGCCGCAGGAGATTATTTCTTTGGGAGGACATTAGATGTGGCTGTCACATCTTTGTCCAAGGACCTGATCACGTTTAGGGATACCCTCCTGAAGAAGTTTGATGCTTTGTAAAGCACAATAACTGGCTTGGATAGGAGGGTAGAGTCTATTGAGCAGTTTATCTGGGAATATCAGGCATCTACTTCTGCTCCTCCACCTCCTCTACCATCTCACTCACCTGAGGATCCACCCACAGATGTAGTGCTAGCCATGATTGACTTTTCATCTTCCATCTTGCATCCCAAGCCATAGCCCATTCCTGCATCCCCTGTGTCCTCTATTGCTCCCTTTGCACCTGCCATTGACCCTCATCCCACTCCTGTTCCTGAACCATCATCTGATCTTGCTCCTTCTCCTCCTTACTCACCCCTTGTTTGATAGATGCTAAAGGAGGGAGAAAGAAAATTAGATGATTTGTGTTTTTGTTTTGTATTTTTTTTATTTTGTATTTTGGATTATGATGACTTTGGATTTTTATGTTTTGATACTATTATGGATTCATGGTTTTTTGTTGGATTCATGGTTTACAGCTTCATAATTCATTACTTTATGTTTCATGGTACATTTTAAAATTTTTAAAAAATTTTGCTCTCATAATTCCTAATCCTAATTTTAAAATTTTTTGTCATCATCAAAATGGGGGAGAATTTTGATGCCATATTTTGATGATAACAAAATTATTTTAGGAATTATGAAGCTTAGATTGCTATTGATTAAATGTTTATAATGAAGCATTCGAGTTCTATACCTCAGCACTCGAGTTTGTATGAAAGTATTAAGAATACTCGAGCATTGTATTTTGAAACTTGAGCATTAAGCTTTTCAAGTGTTAAAAATCAATACCAGATAATACTCGAGTTATGTTTGAAAGTGTTGAGAATACTCGAGTACTGCAGGTTATAATGATTATTTGTTTCAATACTTTCAGTGAAAACTTGAGTATTAGGTTGAAATGTTGTAAACATTCGAGTGATTTTTTTGAAACATTCAAGTATTGGTGCTCAAAATTTTTTATAACTGAATACTTTTATGTGAAACTCGAGTATTAATGTTGAAGTTTTGACAACACTCAAGTATTGTATTGTAATACTCGAGTATCGAGTCTCATTTTCAAAACACTACTCAACACTTGAAGCAAAATACTCGAGTTACAAATGAAAGTATTGGCGTATTGATTTTTTAATACTCAAGTATCAGGCTATTTTTCAAACTTCAGAATTTCACTTGAAGCAATGCACTCGAATTGTGACGAAAGTATTGCTAACACTCGAGTATTGGTTTACAACACTCGAGTATCGAGCTATATTTTCAAACTTGGTGCAACACTTGAAGCAGAACACTCGAGTATATAATAAAAATATTGTTAACACTCGAGTATTAGTTTTGCAATACTAGAGTATCGAGTCTTCTTTTTCAAACAAACACAACATTTCCATCTGAACACTCGAGTAATGGTATGAAAAATGACAATACTCGAGTACTATGATTTCAACACTCGAGTAATGATGAAAGACGTGACAATACTCGAGTATTATGCTACTTCAAAAGATTTTACTTCAAGAAGTTTCCAAACGCTCGAGTACAAACACTCGAGTATTTATGCTTAATTTCAAAACTTCTACAATACTTTCTGCAAACACTTGAGTAACTTCAAAAGTGTTATAAAAACTCGAGCATTGAATCAAACACACTCGAGTACTAGTTTAAGAAAATCAAAATATACTTGTTTACTTTGGTTATCACTCAAGTATTAAGAAACAAACTCGAGTATTGCTTTACGCAACGGCTATTTTCTCTGACAACTTTTACCTACTCTTTGCAACTTTCCTTATTTGTGTTTAACAAAGTTTGAATCTCACTTGTCTTCATAAATGCATATATATTGAATCATAGAAAGAGAAAAAGCTGTCCATACCTCTTGCAGACAGATTACATGAATCAGCCATCCTCGTCTATGTTCCTCAGATGCATTTAATGGAACATCAATGGCGAAGTCGAAGAGGTAGTTGATAAGAGTAATGAACATTAAAATCTCTCTAACGGCAACTTCACTACTCCTCATCTATAAAAGGACCAAGCATTCATTACAGAGATAAGAGATGAGCATTCTGAACATTCAAATCTATTCATTACATTCTCTGTAAATCTTTCAATATTCTTTTTGTACTTCATTATTAGCTATCTACTCTTTTGAGAGAGTTTCTTTGAGCAAATATTCATTATAAATATGTGAAAAACTAAAGGTTGGGGCCTTGAGATTGTTGGACTGAAAGTGAGATAGAAATCAGAGGGTGTGTGACTCTGTTTCATTGAAAAGTGAAAGGGGCAGTGAATTACCATTTGTATAGTCTTGAGAAGCCTCAGATTGCTAATAGTAGATTTGGAAATCTTAGAGGTGCTCTTAGGACTGGACATAGGTCAAGAGGATGGAACCAGAATAAATCCTCGTGTTTATCTTTCTTCTTTGCTCTCGATGACTTTGTTCTTACTTTTGTAATTTAAAGCTTTAAATTTTTAATGTGACCAATTCACACCCCTCTAACAAGGATCTACTTGACTGCATTTAATGAGTACATGTCGCCTGAAACATCTCATTTCCAGATGGCACAATGTGAGGATTATCTGCTCCTGCAGTTGATCTAACACCTCAGTGATAAGAACCTTTGGACACAAGTTTCTGGAGAATGAACAAAGCTCCACCAACACCATTGACACTTCTAGAGGCAGTGTGTTTTTAAGTGCCAATGGTAGTAATTGTTGCATAACGACGTGGGAGTCATCACTCTTTAATCTAGATACCTTTCGAGACTGTAAATCGATGCACCTTGAAATGTTGCTTGAATATCCATCAGGAGCCCTAATGTTCTTCAACGTTGAGAGGAATATATTCTTATTCAGTTTCATTAAGGTAAATTTTGCAAGTTGAAACTTGTAATTGTCATCTGGCCAAGCATCTTGATGAATTCCCATGGACTGTAAATCCTTCTTGTCTCGTAGATGATCTTTGGACTTCCTTGATTTGTTCAACAAGGTGTACAAAAAATTATCACACTCATTCTTTTCAATGTGTATAACATCAAGACTGTGACGTAACATATTAGTCTTCCAATAAGGAAGAGTAAAAAATATACTTCTCTTCCGCCATTGCTGAACCGGGTTAATCTCCAAAGTACTACGTGGTCTTCTTCCGCCTCATTCTGAATTATCCTTTTTTCCAAACTCAAAATTAACATCAGTAAGTTGACTCAAAATATCAGAACCACTTAACATGATAGGTGGTCCTCTTCTTTCATGTTTTCTATCAAAATAATTTCTTTGCAACATAAATTTGTGCTTACCATCAAGAAATCAACGATGTCCAACAAAGCACCACTTTCGACTATGTGGTAGGCATAATGGTTTTGCATCAAAGTTATACAGGGACAAGTGAGGCTAGTATGCATGTTCCATCCAGATAGAGTTCTAAGACCCGGAAAGTCACTTATCGTATACATCAAAGCCTCATGTAATTTGAACAACTCGTTATCATATTCATCTTATGTCTCAACCCCATCATTCCATGATTCAACTAACTCCTTTATCAAGAGTTGCAAGTACACATCAATATCGTTGCCCGGTGCTTTCTTTCATGGGATGATCATAGACAAAACGAATGAGTTATGCTTCATACACATCTAAGGAGGCAAATTATATGGAATTAATACCATATACCAAATACTGTAACCTGTTCTTAGGTTCCCGAAAGGATTGAATCTGACAGTCGCCTGAGCAAGGCATATGTTTCTGGCATCCACAACAAAATTTGGAAATTCTTTGTTAAACCCCTTTCAAGCCTCGAAATCCCATGGATATCTTATGGTAAATTCAATTTTCAAATTCAAGGATCAGCATTAGTTATGCATAATTAAGGGTAGTTAAGTGTAATTATGGTAAATGATAATTAATGTCTATCCTTGGGTTCAGAAGGATGTTCAGAGTCTCTAGAGTATTTGAGACTAAGTGTCAGGAATGGCTCTTTAGATCTATTCGCCATGTGCAAGTGAGGGTTTTCATGGTGAACACCCTCTGTGTCATTTGTTGTAGCGAATGATAAGGAATAGAGGGTGAGCTATTTGTGTCATTCTCAATGAAAAAGGTAATGGTTTGTTATGGTAAATGTATTGGGATGAGCGCAAGAACTTTCCTCTTTGTGTCATTCACTATAGTTAATGGTTCTTTTTGCCATGCCAAATGGTCATGATCTATAAATAAGAGGTATGTTTCAATATTTGAGTAGTCACAAATTTTATAATTGGGATAGAGTTATCTGCTACGGTTTCAATTTTTTGGAGCTAGTGAAGCGTTTCCAAGCCTACAAACACTTGAATAAGTGTATCTAAACCTCTCTTACCCTTCTTATCTTAGATCTTCTCGATTCTAATAGTTTAAAGTTAGGGTTTCATAGGAATTCCTCAAAGGGTTAAGTTTACGAACAATTATGATGAGTTTAATTGATTTATAAGGCTTAGATAAGAGAATTAATCAATTTACGTTCATGGTAAACAAGGTTATATGGGATTTAGAGATTATGGCTTGAATAAAATTTTAAGGTTTGCCATATTCTAATAAAGTAAAGCTTGGAAAGGGTACTAATGATTCAATTATCTTAGTAAGGATTAAATTTTAAGTTTAATCAGTATAAATCCTTTGTTCAACATGATAATCAAATTTAGATATTTTGATGCGTGGAACGTTAGTATTGAGGCTTGGATTATGTGGTAATAGGGATTGAGAGAGTTGTAACACCCTAGTTGTTTATTTAGCCATTTAATTAGTTGAAACTAATAAGTGGTTATGATTGTATGCGGTGATAGATTGATTTTAAGCTCATGGTACTAGCCTTTGCATGATTTTTGTGATTGTGATTTATTGAACTAAGGGTAACTGTAATATCATTGAAAAGGAAAAAAAAAAGAAGGATCAAATTGTAAAATGAAAAAGAGTGGGAGGGTAAAATTGTCATTTCACCCTCCATATACTTAATACCCTGATGCCTTCTGATTCATTGCAATCTTCATTTACTCATTTTTCCATAGGGGGAAGAACAGAGCTGAGCGAGAGAGCATCGTAGAGAAGCTGATGGAGTTTGTAAGCGGAGCTATTGGGTCAGGTTTAGTGGTGATGTTGTGAAGGGGGGCTTCCATGGCAAACATCCTTCATTACCCATGAAATTTGGAAGGGAAAACAAAGATAAATTGAAGCTGAATGATAGAAAAAAGATTATATGTTGAGAACACAAAAGGTGAGTGAATAGTGCCCCATTATAATTTTTTTATAATAATGTTTTACCATTTTCATATCTTGATATTTGTTATCTGTTACCATATTTTGAGTATGGTTTCATTGGTACAGGTTTATTGAAATTAATTAATTTTCTCATTTATATTATTAAGAGAAAGGTTTGAGGAACTAATTTAATGTTATTCATTTGTGTCCAATTTTGTTTGAATTGGTTACTTAAATGTGGAGGTCGAAAGAAAAAGTTTATAGAATTTTAATTCATGCATAGAGATGACAGAAAGAAATAATACTTTCATGCTTTATGCATGCTTGAAAATGATGTTCATATATACTCTATGCATCATTGGTAATGGTTTTGGTGTATTATTTTGCAAACTTTCATGATGGGATCCTTATTACAAATTATTTCAAAATAGTTTATTATTAAAGGCAACTTGGAAGTTGATCCCATGCATGCTTGAAAATGTTTTTGAAAGGACTGAATACAGAACGTTGGTTACTAACAGTAGTATTATTATTCCTTGGTGCAACATGGTTAATCTCGAGCTCGCTTGATATTCATGAGCATTGACTCACGCCTGTTATTTGTGGGGTTATCACTGCACCTATTATTCATGGCCTCGAGCTGCGCCTGTTGGTTACTTACCCTTGTGAATTGTGTGTTCACGCTTGTTTTCGTAGCCTCGAGCTGCGCCTAGTTATTTACCCTCGTGGACTGTGTATCCACGCCTGATATTCTGTTCTGTTGAAGTCCTACGAAGATTGAGATTTGAATAATTTTTTAAATCGATTTTGGCAAATAAATGATTTTGATATGTAATTGAGATCCTCTGAGAAATGATTCATTATGCAGTTTAAAAATGTGACTTGTTTATACTCTGCAGAAACTAGATTTGTTGTTACGATATTTATCGTAGTTGAATCATTTAGAGTACTTTCTTAAATTTAGACGATTATATTTATAGGACATTATTTATGGGAAACTTATTTTGGTTTCAGATAGCACAATTGAACCTTCGCCTCTGGTTGAGTAGTGAAGAGCCTCCTTGTTATTATTAGAGATGTCAACTCATTTTGTAGCCACTATTTGGTGAAGAAAAAGATTACGTTATGGATTATTTTTGAAGGTGAGGTCTATGTGCTTTTATTATTTGTTGCTATCACAGAATATGTTTTTATGGTGTAATCTTGAAAAAAGAAATTATACATTGTGTTATTTAGCATTTTGGGCAAATGACATACATTTACAAATTAAAGGCTTACGAAGTGTGAGATCTCTCATAGTCCATGCTGGTAACCTCTAAATTTTAGGGCATGATAAGCTGGTATCAGAACCAGGTTCCCTGTAGTTATATGGAGTGAGGATTCTTTAATGGGTTCTCAATTATCGTTATGATCCCCGGCATAATTATAAGTGAGGAATCATTGAAGACCTTTTTAGGAGGTCTTGTGCCATCTATTTTCATGTGTTTGTGTTTCATAAATTTAGTGTCTTTATTGGTTGAAATTAAATAGATTATGTTTCTTTAAAAAAATGCTAAGAAGTCGAATGGCTAATAGAAGTTCTAATGATAAGGTTTCAAATAAAGGCTTTGCTCGACCAAGTGAATTGCCCTAGAAACCGAGGGCAAGGTCATAGATGGGTTTATACGTTGCCTAATCCTGAATCAACTCATTCTTATACTTCCATGTTCCTGGTTATTAGGTTAGATAAAGAATCTATTAAGCTTAATTGCCTTTTTATGGTTGTTACCTAGTAGGGGAACCTTTATTAGTTTTACAAGTGTATAAGCCTTGTAAAATATCGCTCGAGGATATTGATATTCTTGTTGATTTACGGGTTCTTGACATGATTGATTTTGTTATAATACTAGGCATGGATTGGTTAGCCTTTTGTCATGCTACAGTTGATTCCCACTTGGAAGTGATGAAATTTGATATCCAAGGTGAAATTTCTTTTATGTTAAGCAGGAGTTTGGTAGAAAGACCAACTAATTTGAATTATGCCTTAAAACCTAACGGCTATTGAGGAATGATTGTTTGGACTTTTTGGCCTTGGTAAAGGATGATGATAAATCAATTGATAGTCTTGACCAATTCCAATTATTAGAGAATTTCCTAATATTTTTCTGAAGGAGTTGTATGGATTACCTCCGGATGGAGAAATAAAATTTGTCATTTATGTGGTTCATAGCATTCCACCAATTTTGAATCACCCTATAGAATGGCACCTTCTGAGTTAAGGGAGCTGAAAATGCAATTACAAGAATTGCTAGATAATGGATTCATTTAACCTAGTACTTCTCTTTGGGGTGTGTTTGTACTTTTTGTGAAAAAGAAAGATAGATCTTTGAGACTTCGTATGGATATCAGAAACTAAACAAGGTGACCATAAAGAATAAGTACCCGTTACCCCACATTGATGATAACTTGGTGTGCTCAAGAAATCCTTAATTGCATGAATACTGTTTACAGATTGTTATAGAAAGGTTAAGGAATAATTAGTTTTATCATAAATTTTCCCAAATGTGAATTATGGCTTAATAAGATTGCCTTGACCTCCAAAGATGGTATCCAAATGGATTTAAATATAGCAGATGTTGTTCAAAATTGGCTACGGCCAACAACTGTTACAGAAATTGAGAGTTTTGGGATCTTGTAGGATGTTATCGTCGTTTTGTTAAAGACTTTTTAAGAATAGCTGCTTTGTTAACAAGGTTAATCTAGAAGAATGTAAAATTTGTTTGAGACGACAGCAGTAAAGAAAATTTTCAAAAACTAAAGGAGAACTTAACTTCTACCTCTATTTTGAACCTCCCATCGGAAATTGGAGGATATACCATAAACTATAATGTATTTCGGATTGGTTTAAGTAGCGTTTTAATCAAAAATGGAAAGGCAGTTACTTATGCCCCTGGAAAACTCAAGAACATGAGCAAAATTATTTAACTCATGATTTAGAAATGGTGGTCGTTGTTTTGCTTTAAAAATATGGAGACAATATTTGTATGGTGAAACTTATAAGATTTTCACTTATCATAAAAGTCTTAAATATATATTTAGGCAAAAGGATTTAAATCTAAGGTAGAGAAGGTGGAAGGACTTGTTTAAGGATTACGATTGTATAATTCTTTATCATCCTAGCAAAGTAAATGTGAGGGCGGATGCATTAAATACAAAATCTACGGGTAGCTAGCCATATGACTGCAAAAAGGTGGCCCCTAGTGTAATATCCCTAAATTTCTATGCTAGCTGAATAAAATGCTAATCTGATAGCTAGGAAATGAAAAGAGAAATTAGAGGTAAATAGTATAGAAAGAAAGACTATAGGCCGGAAGTCATAAAGATAGACCTAGCTTAGTACACGGAGTTCCGTAGGAATTCCAGAATTAAGGAAAAATTGCCCAGAGTGATATGAGGATGGGAAAACCTTCAGGAAAGGGACCCA